>JACGDI010002959.1:1521485-1632533 GCA_014898725.1 Jacaranda copaia
TTTTTTATAATATTTTTATAATTTACCCCCCGTCTCACGGTGCTTGCCAAAATAAATTCCTCAATCATTTGCGAAGGAGGAGACCCCTACCTGCGAACTATCTGTGGCATTTGCGAAGACTGATGATATATCTATATATGAAAGAAAGCAATAACAAAAACGCGCACGGCCCATCGTCCTTCCACTGTGATTTGTTTGCTCACTCGTCCTCTCTCTCTCTCAATCTCTTGCCCAAAGGTGTTCTTTTTTCATCTTTTTCTTTTTCTTTTTCTTGTTTTTTCCCCCCTACCCTGCTGCATTTCTTTAGTGTATGAAGTTCTTGGATATTTTGTTCTATCAGTGCAATTTTGGGTTTCTAGAAGTATATCTGAGATTTGGGCTAAAACCAAATAAAAAAAGATTCGATTGTAATCCGTCTAGGTGGGTTTAATTTAACTAAATTCGTGCTCGACAGTTGAATGGAAGTAATAAGCGGTTGATGCTGACAAGGTGTTCGACTGAAGTTCTGATAACAAGGTTTGGAAGCTACAATGGAGGTAATCTACTCCCTCTCTATCAGTTTTATATGTATATAGATGATAATAATTGTGTTTTCTGAAAAAAATTCAATCTTACAATTTAATCTTTTTAGGTTGTAGTTTGATCCATAAAGTGCTTCATTTTCTTGAACTTTCATGATATGCCTCAACTCTTAGATAAGAGAAGAATGGTGAGAGACTTCTGATTTTTAAGGAAAACTGTCTGGTTTGAAGCGACGGGTTTGATTTTTGCTGTATGTTTTAAGCAAGGGAGATGGCGTTTTTACTGATATCCTTTGCTTTTCGTCTTTTATGCTGTTAATGCACGTAATAGTTACTATTAGGTAGCAAGTATCTTTAGAGGACGCTTCCAAGGCTGCAGTTTAGAGAATTCCAAATATTGTTTAAAAAACGAAGTATGTCTTTTTGATAATTCTGATCCTATTAACTAAAAGATTAGGATTGTCTTTACTTAAAAAAGTATATTTTGACAATTGTGACCCTATCTTCACTCAGAAATTTGTATGATGACACCAAAACTACTCACTTGTAGGCTTACATTTTCTCCATTTTGTCTACTCCAAGGGACCCTCCCTTGAATTTGATTGGCATAGGTAAGTGCTGCATAGGATGCTGGCTACCAATGGTGGTGGTTGTGGTTGGATGGCAGAGGGAGGATCCTCACGCCTGTGATGGGAAAATAAATTGTTTTTATAGATTAAAATTGAACTTTATTGGATTGCTTGGACTTGTCCAATACATTAAAAATTATTTATCCTTTATATTTTAAATGGATAGATAGCTTTCGAGCAAATGTCAACGCTACTTTATATTAATGGATTATGACATAATCTTTATTAATATTTTTATGTGATAACTGTTTAACCATGCAAAATCAAGAATCAAGAATGTTTTGTCCTGAGGGGCCTTGAGGAAATCAACATCACTTTGCATTTTGAGTGAGGAGTGATCAGATTTTTCTAAGCAATAAAGAAGTTAATGGTAAAAGTTTAAATATTGTAATTCATTCATGGTGTGTTTGCCATTCGGCTAATGTTGCCTCTGGATCTGTGCTGTCTTTGTTGCAATGGGTTATGTAGAACTGAACCCATGGATCTCTTTAACATCTTTTTGTCTCAATCCAGTTACTGAAGGCGAAAATTTGAATTATTCCTTCAAATTTTTGAAGCAGTTGATGTATATTTTTCATTGATACACAGACACGAGGGAGTATGGCAAATGAGCTCTATTCAGAAATCTTGCACGCATCAAGTGTTGAATTAGATAGAGGAATGACTGCAGTACAAGCAAATAACAATTTGTCTGGTATGAGATTTGATTAGCTATTTGTATGTTTCTGCTTCTGAATAATTCATTGTTGAACATGAATTCATGTCTATGGAGATAAAATCACTGAGAATTCTAGTTGGACAGAATGGTATATGGGGTGATGCACTTAGGACATAGTCTCGTTACTTGTGTTTGAAACCTTGGAAATTAATCAGAAAGATGCAGTTTCCAGCCTTTGTTACTGAAATATGAATGAGAAAGTACCAACTTTGAAACTTTATCCAGAAACCTTTAGCTTTTAAACTCTTATCATATAGTTCACTCCTGTTGTTTGGACTTTTGTACTTTGATTTTAGAATTGTATGTTTTGTTTGTCTGAGCTGATAAATTATTCCTACAAACATCCTCGGACACTTGAAACTTGTCCTATCATAGCCTCAACTTGTTATCAGTAAGTGATTTATCTGTCATATCATCTGAATTGAGATAATTAAGAAGGAGGACCTTCTCTTTACTGATAGAGATCAAATTATCTTGTATAAACACATGAATAGATCAGCAAAATTTTGCAGATCTAGAGGCTATCAAGAAAGATGCACAAGCAAGTTATTTCATAACATGTCAAATGAGATTTGCTTCCCTATGGTTTGGTTTGTCTGAATGATTGGTGAGGAAACTTCCTTTGTTTATCATTTTAACACTTTAATCCTTTACTTTGTTTGGTCTCAGAAAGTGATCGAGGTGAGTTGTGGTATGATGATGGATCTTCTTGCGAAGATTCTGTTGAGAAATGGAATAAAACATCTGATATGGACAGGGAGTGGCAGAAGAGGCGTAATCAATTCCACACGGTATACTAAAATTGTATCTGATTGCTTGACTTACTATATGAAATTAATAGAATACTTTTGCTCGTCTTTAATGCATCATTTCCTGGTTTGTTTTCTAATAGCCTTGTCTTTTTGGTGAGTTAGATAGGCTACCGTGATGGTCTCATTGCTGGAAAGGAAGCTGCTGCGCAAGAGGGGTTCAATATTGGCTTTAAGGATTCTGTGTTCACTGGGTACAGCTGGGGCCTTGTTCGTGGGATTACTAGGTAAATAACAAAAGAATTGAAAGCAAATAATCCCAAATAGTGTTGTTCCTATAAATATTTTTTAACTATCATTTGCAACAAAAAGGTTTTCTTCTCTCTTCCCATGTTCCACTTATTCTTATGTTGTCTATCTGTTTCCTTTGCAACCTTTGAAGTGCTGTGGCTGGCCTCCCTAGTGGGTTAAAGAAAAAGTTGGTTGAGACAGAGGAAACAAGAAACAAGTTCCAGTGCTTGCATGAATCTGTGCATTCTTTGTCAACGACAGATGCATTGAGACTGTTTTATGAAGACCAGAAGAGGAAATCAGCAATCCAGAAGGAGAGTGCTGAACCCAGTTTCATAACAACGGATTTAAATCATCAAGGTCCAGATGCAAGTGTTCTTGGGACTTACCGTGGACAGCTTCAGTCACTTCTTAGTGAATCTCCCCTGGTCGAAGGGAATTTGGAGATAAAGTAGAAAAGGTTTTTCCTTTACTCACAATTTAAGATTGCATTTATGTAGCTTCCAATAGGAAGGATCGCACTGTCTGGAATAAGCCAAAAAATATGGATGTCATGGCTAGAGGAGAGTTGTTCGTTTTGTGCACTTTATAATCCTGCAATACAAGTGTATTTGCACTATTAGTTTCAAAAATTGGCACTTGATCGCTTTTAGTCCAAATTTTATAATTTTTTTAGCATTTTTGTCCTCCATCTTTAAGTATTGATGGAAACCGTTAAAAGAAAAAGGGACTAATTACCCATAGACTTCTAAAATTTGATTTATTTATGAAAAATTCACAAAATGTGAAATGTCCCTTCATCCTTACTAAAAAATTCATAAAAAAAAATTAAAAAGCCAAGTTCTCTATATAAATATTTTAAAATGATATATATTTACAATATATATAGATACATAATATAAATATACCTATATTATGTGTATATATATAAATACAATATATATGCACCCCACCCCATTCCACATGCACCCCCTCCCTAGTCCAACTGTCGGCCATGGTCAACCTCCCGGCCTTGGCTAGTGGCTACCATGGATCTGGCCACGGCTTGGTAGATAGCCATGGTTTGGCAGGCCGCCTAGCACAATGGCAAAGGACCTGCGGTTGCAAGACGCCTAGTGCTGGCCACGGTCATGCAGCTAGTGGCTAGTAGCCACTGACCATAGCTAGGCTGGCTATGGGTTGGCGAGGGGCAGGGTGCTAGCAGGGGACAAGGGATTGAGGGGTGCTACGGTTGGGGGGCGGGGTTTTTTGCTGGGTGGGGGAAAAAAACTTATTTGTTTAAAAAAAATTACTTATTTATGTTTACGAATTTATTAATTATTAATTTAATGTTATTAATTATTAGTTTAAGTATTATTATTAAGTATTAACTTTAATATTATACAAAATAATTAATTTTTTTACTTATTTTATTTGATTAGAATTATTGAAATATATTACTAAAAATTATTTAAATTGTGTTAAGATTATTACTTATTTTATTTTATTAGAATTAGTAAAATATATTATTCAAAATTATTTAAATTGTGTTAAGATTATTAAATTATCAAATTACTTATTTAAAATATTAAGTTACTTAGTTTTTAAATTATTAAATTATATGAGGAATATTTATTATTTTAATATTATGAGGTAATTAATTTAAATTTATAAAATTTATGTTATTTAAAAGATGAATTTAATTTTTATTTTGATTTTTTTCTATTATTTACTTATTTTAATTTTTAGTTAATAAATAAATTTAATTGAATTTGATTAAATTACTTTGGGTATGTTTATGATTTTAATTTTTTATTTTTTAATTTAACTTAGATTTAAAGAATATTAAATATTTTAAAAAAAATTTATTAATAATAAAATATATCTAAACTTATTGTTAGTAATTTAAACATTGTTAAAATTACAACCCACTAGTATGAACAATATTATAAATAGGTTCAAGGGCATTTTTATCTCAAAAATAACCAAAATAGTTATTTAAATTTTAGTGAATTTTCACAAATTTTGGAATGATGCGATCAAATTTACTGAATGAGGTTAATGGTTCTTCAAAGTAGAGTGAAATATTAGGAGCTCGTTGCAATTTTTTTGGGTTGATTTATTATTGAGTCAAATCTTATTAATTAATTCAAATTAAAATGTTGGTGGATTTTTACATAAATAAATCAAACTTGGGGAGCTTTTTTTATAAATATGTAACAGTTTTTGTCAAAGATTTAATGAAAAATTAGATGGAGGACCAAAAATGTTAAAAAAATTATAAAATTTGGACTAAAAGTGAACAAGTGCTGATTTCGAAAGCTAATAGTGCCAACAAGTTGGATTGTGCGACTAGAAGTGCAATTTTTCCCTATTTATCTGCTTGATATTGCTCAATTTTGCTGGAGGGTGGAAAATTCAAGTAAAAGGAACTGCGAAACTGCCAGGTAATGCGCAGCATTAGATTGCATCTCTATTTGTGCATCCATACTAATGCCATACAAAAAGAGTAAAAACCTTACACCCTTCAAATGATTATTTCTGTCACTGACGCTCCTACCAATTATACTCTATTTTTGTTTTGTTGGTTATTAAGATCTTAAACAAAATTTTGCTTTCACTGAAAAATTAATGTTTCATAATCTTATCTTCTCCCACACAATTCTCAAATGAACTAACTATATATTTCTTCCCATTAATCAACCTCTTAGGTTAGTTTGTTTATTCATTTATTTGTTGTAATAATAAAAACTGTAATGCCGCTTTAGTCATTAATATCAATACCAAGTTAATTTAAAATTTATGCAACCAGGAACGGTGTATCTCAATAACTGGTTTCAACAGAAGGCAGCTCTGACTCTGAACAAATAAGGATATTTATGACATTTTCCTGTGAGCACAAAGCAGTGCTCTGTTGGGCCTATTTACACCTTGAAAAGACAAAAGAGAAAGATATTATTTATTGGAACCTAGAAGCAGCAGCAATTAGCAGCACCATAAAAATGGGGGAGACCAGAAAAATAACATAAGGCAGGGCTCGATCCATCAGTCCACCTTCATCCACCTGAGCCTCTTTCAATGGATAGTCTGTCTTGTCCTCTACAAATGCATCAAAATAATTTTGATAACCAGTGCTGGGAGGAGAACGATTCCAGCTGGTAACCTTCATCATTTCCATTGCCTGCCAGATGAAAATGTTTGTCGAATAAAAGAAAAAGTGACCACGCATATTTATCCCTACCAAGCTCGCATTGGATTTGCACACCACAAACCCCCACTAAATGAAGTTTTAAGTATGGTTTGCTTTGAGTTTGTAGTTGAAGATTTAGGCTTGCATTTTCAGCAAAATAATGCAAAATATTTGATTGCTAAGTAATGGTCATCATGTTACATCACTATTTAATTGTTCACAGCCAGAAAGAAAGTGTTATTCAATGTGGAACTTCATTCATGGCACATAGATCCCACTTGATTTGTCTTTCTTGTTAAAACTCATTAAATTGATTGACTTAATTAATTTACCTGAAAGCCAAAGAAAAATTGCCTGGCCTTCTTGCTCACTTGAGGACTGGGGTGACACTGAAGCTTCTCATACATCACACGTGCTTCGTTGGGCCTGTCTAGCATATGAAGAAGCATCAGTATAATGTACCAAAATTAAATATTGGAATACTCCTTGTGTTCCGTAGAGGACAGCAGCAACTTATGAAAGTTAAAACAGGTATTATTCAAAGCAGAAAGTAGAGGGCATAGTCCTGTTGAGTAATGACTAAAAAGGCGTTTCTCTTCTATATGAAGCTAAGAACATCCAAGCTAAGGTTTTTCAGGACCCCTCTATTGTTCGTAAGAGAAGATCCACCAATCAAACTATGCTTGAACAAGCTGAAAGTAGAGCTAAAGTTTAATTATGCAGTTGCATTATGTTTTTGAGCAGGGCAATTGAAGAAATTCAAAGTCATACACCACTACTTTGCCAAAATATAAATGTGCAGCAAGCAGTCTGCTATGTTTCATGATTAATATAAGTTGGGACGGAGCACATCCTAAAACAACAATAGTTTTCATTGACCAAGGTTAATCTAGCCACTTGGTGCTATTATTACTATTATTATCAGTGTTTCATTGGATATTATTATTACTAGAGTTTCTGAATATCTGTCAACTCCCACTGTCAGTTCTACAATAAAGAGTTCTTTTCCTTTTTCTTTTTTTCCACATTTCCAACAAAGACCAGGCAAAGCTGTCTTTGAATAAGAGCATTTTCATCAAGTTGACATCTGTCCTGAGACATGTTTATACTTTACCCTACTAATTTCGGAAATGGAAAACTTATTAGAATGAGGAAGTAAAAGTACACCTGCTGAGTGAGTCCTGACATATAGACCACTGCAGAGCTGCTAATCCATGAAGTTCACTCTGCAAAAGATATGTGTACTTAGATTGCATACAGAAGAAAAAGAAGAAAATAAAATGTCTTGAATTAGGAGAAAAATTAACTGCTAACAGGTAATAGGGCAAACACGATCAACATATAAGTGGAACTGTGAGTCCATATCTTTCTTTATGTTTGAGCATATTCTATAATTAAGACAAATGGGAATGCTGAGCCCATACCCATCCAATCCCTCAAAATCAGTTAAAGCTGCAAGGTAAGCATCTGGGAATCTTGTTTAATGTTGCTTTCCTGAAATCTTTATACCTTTTACAATGAGCAGAGAAAACGGCTTCACAAAAACTTGCTACATGCAAAAAGAATGGCATCAAGCCCCAGAATAGACTGATGTAGCAAGATCAAACAAATATAAGCTAAGAAATTGCAAGTATTAGGGCTGTTATTTTCATCTTTCACGTACCCCTTGCTGAGATGGATGGGTTAATTGTGAGTTCTGTACATGTTTGGGGCCAAGGCCATAATAAATGCAAGTTTAAGTCACAAATAGAAGTTGAAAATTGATTAACACATCACCTGGAATGCCAACTTTTCCATTACTTTTTCATAAAACGGTAATGCCTCCTTCAGTTTTCCAAGATCCATCAGTGAGTCACCATCCTTCAATACCTAAGTATGATAGCACTATAACTAAGAAGAGGATTTATGATTATAATTCCAGTTACTAAAGCAACAATAAATGATGCATGTGTAAATTATGGGACTTATTAAGAAGTGCATATTTTGAAGTGCTATTCTATTTTCCTGAACAGTGAAGATTTCCTGAGCATAAATTGAATGGACTCAAAATCTACCAAATATCAATAATTTTCCTCATTTTCCGTCCGTGTTTGCTATAAACTTTGCCATGAAAATAGCATAATCCAAATACATGTCAACATATAGGCATAAATCTGATATCTAGGATGCATATACTTTGCTGACTCTCATGGTGAATGTTTTAACAATATAATACTATTATACTTTATTTTCAGTCACATTTTTTATATTCCCAGTAAAAAGAAAAAATGATAAACAACGTAAATATTGCATGGGGAGTCAATGTCCATGATGACTTAACAGTACACTTGAACCAAGTTTGTAACAACACTACTCCAATTGCTTTTCTTGATGTCCAATAACATTTTTGTGCAGTGATTTTTCCTACAACACAAAATTTTATCAAGCTGAAGTTGGTGTTGGCTGTTCAAATTTGTGAAATTAGATTTATGTCATCAAATTTGCAGTTAAACTCAAACATAATAATCTAAAAATATAATCACATGGAATATGATAATAATGTGAAAAAACATGTTTGAAGTTTCTCGGTTGAATGTTACCGGACATGGATCAGCTTGCAATTTTAAAAGGTACTATATTATCTACTATAATCTTTGGAACCCCATTCTCTCATGCATTTTGCATTTTACAACCTGCTCTTACATGAATGGGTAGCACCATAAATATCAAGTTTTGTTGATGGCTTTTCCAAGAAAGTTTCCTTTCAATAGTACCTTCTCACATTCAGATTTCAGCTTTGGGTCAATGTTTAGGCCAATTTTGCTCTTGTAGGCAGCTAGCAACTTCCTTGTACGTGCTTGTTTGGCAGCCCTCTCTTCCGCTGTTTCAAGCGCCTCCCCTGGGCGTATATTTCTCCCGCCACCATACTATAAATTAAACTATGGATATTAACTGTACAGGATTAAATTTTCTGAAAAGGAAAAAACATTATAAATCTTAAAAGCTTTGTTAAACAGTTAACGTTATGGAAAAGTAGTGAAGAAGATGCTAAATAGCATATTCTTGGCATTAAGTATACTCAGAGCATGTTTAATTCAAAAGTTCCAGTAAATATTTCATTGTAGGAGAACCACTTTTATTAAACTTTTTATAAGCATTTTTCTAACTACCTGCAGTATTTTCTATCATTTACTGGTTGAGAAGTTCCCCATTTTCATATACACAACCATTCAAAAGATCTAAAAGGCATGCAATTTCCAACATGTCATCAAAGCTGTCTTTTTCACGCACTCTACCCTGATAAATTTATACACTGACAAGTGTAAGTTTTCAGCATTTAAAAGGGACTGTTATTCCAGCATCAACAAGAAGAGAAAATTGAAGATGAACAGCTTAGGAGCTATACCCAATTGCATTTTTTACAAACCAGAATCAACAAAAGAACAGACGTAGGTTATAATTCTCCCTTGCCAAAAGATTGATTGCAAACCTTTTCTCAATAAACAAATTCAAATTGAGATATGCTTTATACTAAATAGTGGAAACTAATGTTATCGGGAGTTAGTGCATTGTCCAGGATATAGTAGATAAAGCCAAATAACATATTTGAAGTTGTTTAGACTGATTGTAGATCAATTATGAACCTGACTGCACATAATGTTTGTGAGCACAAACAAAGAGAATAAGGAGGGACATCAAAAATATATCATTAAGCTTTTAAATTGAATATAAGAAACTGAGGTATCTTACTGTTTTGGAAATGTCGCTTGGTCTTGGAAAAACTCCCCATGTGGAAACCTTTGGCTTATAGAGATCAACATCATCTTCTTTAATTGGGATTGGTTTTGATGGTGCTGATGCATCGCCAAACTTGCTCGCATCTCCAACAAGAATCTCCACTTCAAGCAACTCCCCTTCTGGAAAAGGGTCCGACAGTGGAATTAAACCAGCAGGCAAACCTCTTCTACTCTTCTTATCTGAGAAGCCAAGCCCTATAAAATCAATACTTGAAATTGGAAGTTCCTCCTTCTTATCAGCATCCTTGGTTGTTTGCTTATCTCCAGGACTTTTCTCATTGCCTCCTTTAAGTCCTATAATCAAATGCAGATAAAATTTTCAGGTTTAAACCCATTTTGTCTGTTTCGATAACCGTAGAACCGCAGAATACCAGCAAATTATGTATCTTAATCTAGAAAATTTGTTAGTGTTAAAGAAAAAAAAAAGGGAGAACCAAATGCTTGTCTTTCCTCTACTTTCTGCATACAGTTACGAATAATACTAATCACAATGGACAAATAAACCAGAGAATTCAAATAAAATGCAAATAGTATAATTTGTACATAAATTAAATAAGAATCAAGTACTCTTATATTAGTATTTATCTAGTATAGTGACGGCATACTAATCCGGAGAAAATCTTAAGTAAAATAACAAAATCTTGAGCAATGATGGCATACTTGCATTAGTAATGCCAAATTCAGTATTGCTCCAACTACAATAACCAAAATTTAAGTAAAAACTAAGAGACTTTAGATATGTTAAACCAATCGAGAATGATCCATAATCATAGGCAAAAGAACAATTCAAAGATAGAATAAGCTCTCCAGAAACGATACCTGAAGCCAAATTTTCACTTCCCCCACCTCCCCCGGTATCACTGCCCACAACACCTTTATTCGTTTTATACTCCTTCGCTTTATCCAAAGCAAGTTTAACCGCCAAAGGGACCTCCTTTTGCCCACCACCTCCCTTATCTTCATCAGGCTTCAGCCCATCATTCTTTTTATCCATTTCAGCAGATTCTGTACCCAAATTTGGAATAATCTTCGAAACAGAGCCTTCACTCTCTGTAAGACTTCTGCTTTTCTTGTACTCATTTGCCTTTTCCAGCGCAATTTTAACAGACAATGGAACCTCTTTGTTCATATCACCATCGTTAAGTTCATCAGTCTTTGTCCCATCATCGTTATTTCCGCTGACTTCAGCATATGGTTCTTGAGGTGAGACCTGAACAATCTTTGGAGCAGGGGTGCAGGATTGTATGGAATTTTTGTATGCCTTAGCTTTGGCAAATGCAAGTTTAACAGGGTCTTCTGTATGGGGTTGGGATACTGGTGAATTTTCTTGAAAACTTGGTAGAGATGATACTGGTGAATTTTCTTGAAAACTTGGTAGAGATTCCGCATTCAAGGATGAGATTTTTGAGATCTTGAATGAGAAGAAGTTCTTGGGTTGGGGAGAAAAAGCAGGAGTCTTCTTCTTGATGGGAATGAGGGAAGAGGAGAGTGGAGGCGGTGAGAATGAGGCCATGGAATGGAGATGAACTCTGTTTTCCTGGCTGTTTTGGTGCTAGACATAAGGTGTGCGTAGCTAACAAAGATAAAAATCAGATAAATGCCGACTTTTTGTTGAAAAATAGAAGCCTCACTTTATAAAAAAATAATGTTTTCAAAATCGGATCGAATAATGAACTAGTGATATTACTGATTATTGGTTCAATATTAGTTGAATCGGTATAATGTTATAATAACGTGATAATTATATTTAATTTTATAAATATATATAATATTTTAATATCATTTTAAAAAATAATTTTTAAATTAAAAAAATAAATGAACCAGTCAAAAATCGATCGAACCGGTATAGGTTTGTGTGGTTCTTGACCGATTTTGACCTATTTGGGCTGAGCTAACTGCTCACCGATTTTTATGCATGAACTAGACCGGATTAATCATAGGTCACCAATCCAACTGGTCTGTCCGGTCCAATTCTAAAAACACTGATAAAAAATTATCTTGAACTTCATTATGAATCAACTATTTTTGAAATCTTAAATTTACGTTAAAATTTTGACTCAATTCTTATTCTCTACATTTTTATTATGCATTCTTTAAATAAGAATATATTATAAAATTACATCCCCGCACTTTTAATTTTATTAAAATTTCATTTCAAGTTATTATACATTGGACATATATTATTTTTATAAATGTGACAAAATCTTAAAGAATGGTGAAGAAATCATCCTTTCAATTCATATAAATTGTTTGGGCTCATTTTTGGTATTTTATTTTTCATATAAATTGATATACCTCTCTAATAGTGAAAAATCAAGCATCCGGTTTAGTCTCTAAAAATAAAGTTCAACTTCAAATATCTCATCGAAGTAAATTCATAATTTAAAATAAATAAATTTCAAAACCACACAAAGACCTTATAAAATCTGAAAAATTGAAGATTAGAAAACATTACACAATATCCCCAACTCAAAATCTATTTATTTCAAAAGTAGGTACTAAACATGAGAATAATATTTGAAAGTTGTTGCAACAACTCTCATTCCAAGAACTCCTCACGCTAATCCTCAACTAAAGCAGGCTCCCTAGTCTCATCATGAATAGGTCCTAAGTTTATCAAAATGTAATTTGAAAGTACGAGGAATTTGAGCAAATGACTTGGAGAATGTCAAGGTGTGTTGCATATGAGTTCGTAAACACAACAAGATTCATATAAAAATAATTTCACAATATACAAATTTCAATAAAATTATAAAAGTTGATTGGTGGATAGTAAAGCAAAGTAACAGAACAAGTGAATAATAGACAATTATATGGCCAGCAAGATAACATTAATAGTTAAAGAATCAATGTTTAAATGCCTATGATCAAACCAATAGCTACCGAAACTAGTCAATCTTATCACTAGTACTATGTGTAGTCCTTATAGCTTTAGTTTAATGATGCTGCTCTTATGAAACAATGTCCGAGACTAGTTATTTGAAAATTTTATGACTCGTATCAATTATAAATGGCTTTTGTTATGAGTTGGAGGAATAGGACCATAGGAACTTTGGGTACAACCGACAAGCCTGTTGCTGCCTGGTGTAACACCTTGCAGGCTCAAACTAAATTGGATCCATCTAATTTATAGGTACAGAAATAGTCACAGTGGTTAATGATCACATGTATTACTTATCATATCCAAATGTCGGGATAAAAGAAAATGTTTTAAATATAACAAAAAAAAAAAATAGAATTTTTGGTGCAACAAAATATATCTTTCCTAACATAGTGCAAAACATTAGCAAGAATAACATTTAATTCATATCAAAACATGTATAATTCTAGATTTGAAAAAGAATACTATACATATATATACAAAAGGTATTAGGACATTCATAGCATTTATTAATCGGTTCAAGAGTCGACCTTGATGTGTTAAGTCCCAATCATTTGTTGAAATAAAAGTAATATTTAACTCAATCAATATTCTAATCCATAATGAAGAATAGCTTCATGAAGTGATCCACTCTAAATAGTTCTCTCCTGCTCCAAATTGATTCATTAAGTTTAGCTCCTAAATTAGGCATCGCATGAGAAAATAAGTAAGAACAATTGTATACTCTAATTTCTATTTAAAGACACACACATGTATGTATATATATATGTGTGTGCGTGTGTGCAAAATGCATACATACCCCCCGCCCCCCTTATATACGTGCATTTGCATGACAAATTAAATATTGCTCTTCTTAGGTACACTTTGGTAAGTTGCTCATTATTTACATACATTCTGATAATCTGATCAACTTTATTCCTCTGGCGTTGTAAAGCTAAGAAGGAGAACTATAACTTTTATGTTGTCTAATGTTACATATTATCATATTTTCACCCTAACCTTTTTTTACATACATCGGATTCCATTCAAGGTCCTACAAAATTTAACTTAAGAAATAGAGCTGCAATTCTTATGTTGGGCATTTCACAAGATTCAAAGGGAAGTACAAGAAAAGAGTCATTACAAAGTTCTATTTGTGCAAATTAATTAAGATCCTAGCCAGGAGGGTTATTCGTTCTTCTTGGATTTCTTTCCTAAAGTCAAATGGTCATCCCCTATTTCAAAGTGTATCTTATAATATTTAATCCTCAACTTAAGATGCTGTGGACTATGTTGACCAAAAAAATTGAACCTACATGCATGTAGAAACTTTAGATAACAATTCCTATGGTAAAAGAAAATTAGAAAAATATAATTATTTACCTCAATACATATATATCTAAGAATCTGAACTAATACTTATTAATATATATAGGCCTAGAAGAGTATCTAAATTTTCTTTTCATAAGATTAGTTGTTAGCTTATGAGTTATAAATTTAGTACACTATTAACTAAAATAATAAATAGAATAAAATCGAACCATTTAATTGAAGAAGAAAATTCAATGGCATTACATCCCTCCTACTTAAACAAATTTGGTCATCGAATTCGCATCCAAGTAGACAAAGTGGTATAATTCTAGCTTTCTTTCTTACTTCCCTAGTTGCTTTCTCTAAATTTTGGTTCCTCCATAGGATCATTATCAGTGGAGTCTCTCATGTATGTAATCTTTTTATTTTTCGTTCAAGGATTTGGATTGGTTGCTTTCCATGATCTCATGTATGTAATCTTCTTATTTTTTGTTCAAGGATTTGAACTGGTTGCTTTCTGTACACTAAATGTTCGCAAAGTGATAATTCCTACATTAAATTATTTGGGAGGGTCCAAGTCCTACTTCTTTAATTTTGAAACGTGGAGGACATTATGTACTCCTATAAGCTTTTGTGCTAAAAAAAGGTTGATATGCTATTGCTCCAATTCTTTATACTACCTATATATTGAGAGTTGAATTTTTCCCCTTTGTCAATCCTTATAGATTTCTTCCTTGGTGTTACATTCAAAAATACCATATTACTGACATTAAAATCTAAATCTCTTCTCTATTATCCACAACTTTTCCATCGGCTTTGTGCAATCCTCATCTTTTGCTTAATCAAGTAAATTTTATTAATGACTTATTGTATTATTTTTGCTTTTACTGTTCTTCGACACCCAAGTGCAGTTGGAGGACATGCTTATCTGAATTCCAAGTTAAGGATGATCAACATTTCTTTCCACATAGATCCTCTTGATAAATAGCTATAGTTGTGGGCAAACTCAATTAACAGAAGATGTCCAATCTAGCTTTTCCCAAAATCTAACATGCTAGCTTAAAGAATATTGTGATTTGTATGGTTAGATTAGACTAATTGTCTTTTTGTGTGAGTGTTGTTGTGCTAATTTATAGTCTTATTTCCAAATTCTCTTATACTTACTTTCAAAGTTTGGAGACAAACTTGAAGTTTCTGTTAGATAATACACTAGAGGGTACTCTATGTAGGCAAACAATATGAACATTGTAGATTTATACCAATGTCTGTATTGTGTGAGTAGTTTTAATGGGTAATATATGAGTTCACATATTCAACCGATCAACTCTCACCTAGATATTGTTATAACCTTCCATTGTTATACATAACCTAGTGACAAAGTCCATAGTGATCTTCTTCCACTTCCATATATGCACTATGAGAGGTTGAAACAACTCAGTTAGTGATCTTTATTTTCATGTTGATCCATCAACAATATTTCTTCAAATCTTTATACATTTTGTTATTGCTAAGATGGACCGTACATCTTGACTTATAAGCTAAAGCTTTTTCGCTTTAACTCTTCATGCTTAGGTACATAAATTTGTTTCCCATATAGTAAGATTCCATTCTTATCCACATCAAAGTACTTGGTGTTATGGGCGTTCATTGCATTAGATTTAATCTTTTGGAGATGTTCGTCTTTTCTTTATGCCTCCTTAATCATCCAAAAAGATTTGGTCTTAGAGTGATATTAGTGTACAACACCTTTAACATTAGTCTCTATCCTAAAGTAGTCATATTAGCTTTTTGGACCTTGTGACTTAATGCATTTGCCCCTACATTTGCCTTTCTTGAATGGTACTGAATAGAGCATAGCCCTATAAGAATTCCATCTAATGATGTTACCTCATGTTTAGGTCTTCTTGTGTAAAAGTGTACTTAAAGCTTTTATGGTCAGTGTACATTCTAAAGTTTAAACTGTACAAGGGTTTTCATTTTCATAAGGCAAAGATAATGGTTGTTAGCTTTAAATCATAAGTGAGGTAGTTTTATTAGTATGACTTTGAATTTATTAAGGCATATGCTGTGACCTTATCCTTCATGAGTGAGAGACATTAGAAGCATACATATTGATAGTCTTCGAGAGGAGAACTTCATAGAGTCACTTAAAGTGTCAAGGTCCTATTCATTAGATAAGAAAAGGTATGGGTCGATAAGTGCAAGAGATAGATAAGTGGTGGAAAAGATGCTAGAATGGGAGCCAACATGGGAAGGTTGGTTGGAGGATGGTTCTTTAGTTAATTCCATTGAGCTATAGCTGTGGGGTGTTGAGGAATTAGTAGAGTGAGGACAAATAGGACTTGGGTTTTGCAAAGTTTCATCTATAGTTTTAGGCACAAGTTCATTAGCAATAAGTGTTTCAATAGAAAGGGGTGGATTTTTCGAAATGTTTGAGATGGTGATGCACAGAGGGAGAGGATGATTTAGCGGGCAAGGATGGAACAAGTAGAATATCTGCCTCAAAGAGCTTGAGTGAGTCTATTGCCATCTTTTTTATTCATTACATATATAGCTAGATTAGGTGCTATTTTCTAACATATTTTCCTTCTAAATTTGAACTAGTTGGAGCTGAGATGGTGAAATATGTGGGAGAGAATATGGCCAAACACTTTGAACTTGTTGAAGCACATGAATTATTCTAAAACATTAACCTCTTAAAGCTTCAAAACTTGTGCACACAAGGGTAAATCTTAGTGACAAATGATGCAGGTATATCCAATACTTATAAAGATCTTTTTCTGGCTTTATGATCTAGCTACTTGCCATTATGTAGTGGAACAATATATATTGTTGAAGCATATAGTCCTCATCAATTCAGTTGGCAACATGGTTTTTGTCAAGATATTCCTGGCTACCTGAAAAAGGAGATTCTTAGTTGTGCGTTGGTTGAACTAGTTTGACTTTGGCAATCTTGCATTTGTTGGGCACATCTTCCAAGCTAATTGTACCAAGCAGTACTTCCTCATTGCCTTTAGTCATAAAAGAATATGTAGATTGGTGGGTTGAACATTGAAAAGCGTATTCGGGGAAAAATACAAAAACCATTCTCAAACTTAATCAACCCATAGATTTAAATCCTAAGCAATCTCAAAGGACTTCAAGAAAGGATTCCAAGGATGTTGAAATTGCCCCATCTCCTCAAGATTTAGCTATTGGTGTGGAATCAGTAAAAGTGTCTTCTAAGAAGCAATAAGCTTTTCCTGCGGACTCGACCCCCAAGCTTGTTTATATAGCTAGTCCAATGAAAAGAAATGAAGTTATTTCTGCCTTGTCACTCTCAAATGATGAATCCAGCAACAAATACTAGTTTAAAAAGAGATCGAAGGTTCTTGACTTAGATAATATTAGTGTGAATTCAATATTTTTTGTGGATGCTCTAAGTTCTTCATTTCTTTTAGAGAAATTAGTAAAATATATACATACGCTCATTATTATTATTATTATTATTATTATTATTATTATTATTATTATTATTATTATTATTATTATTATTATTATTATTATTATTATTATTATTATTATTATTATTATTATTATTATTATTATTATTATTATTATTATTATTTTTATTTTTATTCATTTACATTATCATTCTCTTTCACCCATCTTATGTCGTTTTTTTTTGTTTTTTCTTTTAGCTTGCAAACCTTGAGGAAAAAATCCTTATCACTCCTAAAGGTAGCATGGGCTCAATAAATGAAGTCAATCTTTTTAGCTTATGTAGAGAAGACATTATTTTCCATCATTCTAGTAACAATGTATCAATTATTTCTCTCTGTAAAATTGAGACCTTTTGCAAGTATCTAAATGATATTGTTTATTTTTATTGCAAAGAAGTTGCTTGTTGAGCAAAATGTGCTTAAGAAACCCAAGAGGACATTTGAAGTTCCATCCCTGCTATTCTCATGTGCTAAAGTTTTAGAATTTTGCCTTAAAATTATAAAGACTGAAGCTAAGTAGATATTTAGCAAATTTTACTTAGAACGAATATGTCAGAAGATTATGAGAACTTCATTTGACCAGCTTTTAGGGGTAAAGCTAGTGATTGGTGATTTGATTGAGGAGATGAGGACATATATGAAAGATACATCATCCTTAGAGAGTCATCTAAAGTCTTTATTTGAGGGCATTTCCAACTATAAAAAAGTCAAGTTGGACTCCTTCCAGAAAGAGAAACAAGAGGCTCATGGAAAGCACTTTTTCTTCAGATAGAGTAAGAGTAGTTGCCAGGTTAGCCAAAATTTCTTCACCATCCTATTCTTCTTTCTCAGGACATAGTTTAAGTTGACACTTTCAAATTTCTTCAATAAGTTCGAGGGTTGCTGAAAGAAAAGAATGAGATCCTTTTTCTTGACTTTATATTCTTTCAAAAGTTAATTGTTGATTAATTATAACTCGCCATATATCTCAATTTCTATAATCTCCATTTTTAAGGCCATTTGAAGTCCAATTATCAAAGCTTGGTACCTAGCAATTTTGTTGGAGCACAACTCGCCTAACCAATGGAATATGTCTATATTTGTTTTTCTGGTGAAATAAAGCCAATCCATGCTCCCAATCCATAAGATCTAGCTACTCCATTGAAAAACATCGTCTGTGTTAGGAGAACTTCAATATATAAAACATCATCATTGGAAAGGTTATTGTATAACTCCTATTTTGTAGAGATAGGATAGTCAGTTAAGAAATTAACCAGAGCTTGCTCTTTAATAGTTTTTTATGGCACATAGGTGATCTTATATTACTTGAATATAAAGACCACTTCGCCAATCTCCCAGAGAGTATAGGTCTTGACATAACAAGCTTGACTGGATCGATATAAGAGATAGGTTGTATAGAGTGTGCTTCAACTTCTTAATGGCGTAGAAAAATACTAAGCAAATCTTCTCAGTAGGGGAATATTTCAATTTATTTCCAATTGGAGATCTACTTGGTAGTATAGTACCTTTCTTTTACCCTTTTCATTTTCTTGAGCCATAAGAGCGCCTATTGACATTTCTTGTGCTGCAATATACAATATAAGCGGCCTTCCAAGTACAGGAGCTCCCAATATCAGTAGATTTAAGAGGTACTTCTTTATACTTTCAAAAGCATTATGGCATCTTTCATCCCATCTAAAAAGAGCATCTTTCTTCATAAGGTGATTGAATGATTGGCATCTTCTAGCAAGGTTCGATACAAACCTTCTTATGAATGCAAGATTACTTTGCAAGCTTTGCAGTTCTTTTAAGTTCTTGGGTACAGGCATCTTTTGAATAGTATCTATCTTTGTGGAATTGACTTCAATACCACGATGACAGACTATAAAGCCAAGAAAATTACTAGATGTAACACCAAATGCACATTTAAGAGGAGTCATCTTGAAGTTATATTTTCTCAATTGATTGATTTTCACTCAAAGATTTGCCAAGTGATCACTTTTTCTTTTACTTTTGACAACTAAATCATCAACATAGCATTCAACCCTTTTGTATAGCATGTCATCAAAGATGTTCTATATTGCATGTTGGTAAGTGGCACCTGCATTTTTTAAACTGAAAGGCATCATTTTATAATAGTAGATTCCCTTTGGAGTGTGAAAAGTTGTATACTCCTTATTTTGTGGTGACATCCTAATTTAGTTATAGCTAGAAGACCAGTTCATGAAGGATAAAGCTTTATGACTAGTTGTTGCATTGACCATGAGCTCAATGATAGGCAACAAAAATTCATCTTTTTGGCATGCTTTATTTAAGTCTCAAAAGTTAACATAAATGCATATTTAGCATTTCTTAATAGGCATGATGCTAGATATTCATGTTGGATACTTGACTTCTCTAATAAAGCTAGCATTAATGAGCTTGTTTACTTTAGCTTCAACTTGAGGCACAAGCTCTAGGCAGAGAATTCGATATGGTTGCTTTACTAGGTTCACTCATTCTTTATGCTAAGGTGATGAGTCGCAACTTTGGGGTCCAATCTTAGCATCTCTTTATACATCCAGGCAAAAATATCTCTATACTCACTTAAGGTTTTGAAGTACTCTTTTTACTCTTCAAGACTTAGTAGAGAACTTAAAAATATAGATGTGGGTTTTGTATTATGCTAAGATTCAATTTTTTAAGTTTATCTATAGTTGCTTGTCCATCATCTTCAAGTTATGGAAGGCCTTCTTGAATATTATCTTCAGAGATGTCTAAGTCAAACTCTTCATTAATAGTGACATGATGACATGAGTATGGCTTATTGTCCTCTTCATCATTAGATTGTATAGTGTCTAGACCTCTATTTTTTAAATGAAACCTTTTATTGCATAATTTCATTAGCTTTCACAAGAGCTTAGCCTTGTTTATGCAAGCACTGGAGCTTGTAGCTCGCACAAAGCTATCTACCATCAATCCGTTGAACTCCCTAAGATACCGAGGGCTTGGCTCTTCTACAACACTTGTATAATTAGAGTTTATGATAATTTACATTTCATCCTCATGTCCACCATCTTCATTAGATGGATGCCTTGCGGTCTGTCGCACATCACCTTCATTGGCCTATCCATATTAATGATTAGGATTAAGGATTTAGCTTCACTTGGTTGAGGTTAGCAGATAGCTTGACCTTTAATTCTCAACTCTATCATGTTAGTCTCATCATAATTATTTCTTTTCCTTGATTTTTCTACAGCATTACTTGTAAGTTGATTGAAGACTAAACTTTATGGTCAATAACTTGTCATAGGCCCTTTATAAAGTGGTAGATTCTGACTAAGTCTTTCAAAGATAGAAGGACGGGTGGTGTGAGTGCTTAACAGATCAAATACAGAGATGCGATGATCACTTAACTTTTGATTTTCATTATTTCTATTTTTCTCATGTGTGATGTGTTGGACACTGATGCACATATCTTTCTTATCACATGTATCCTGATTGGCTCACTTAGTGTAAATCTCAAGCTGATCCTTAGTTGATCTGTATGAAACCTTTGGCTTTGTAATTTTTGTTGTACTTTGCTGAGGCTATAGATCTTTTCTTTGATCAACCTAGGTTTCAACTCCCCTAGCTTAGATGGATTGGATAAGTCATATCCAAACTTAGCTAAGAGGCTATAGGCGTTTGGATCAAACATCCCATGAAACTTTTGACGTTGAGTTCCACTAGAAGAAAATTCACTTGAGGCCTTTGAGTTCAGACTAACAATGGGCATGATTAACTTCTTTCTCATAGCTTTATAGTCATCAAATCCTATCCCCTTTATTTTTTCTCTTTTATTGTGAAGTGATGGAATGTATGTTTTAGATGACTTCTGTTTTTTTTTCTAATGTGATCGAAGGTATACCAAAATACTGGCAAATTGGGCATCTATTTAGATTCAACAACTTTACTTGCCAAGGTTTCACCAATGATCGACCTCTTAGACTTTTGATCATCAAACTCTAAAGTCATTGGTCCAGCATGCTTTCCTTTGATAGGATGATCGCTTTGATTTTTTAACAGCAATATTTCTTGCACTAAGCTTGGGTCTAGATATAATTTGGCATCTGCAAAGTATGATTCTACCTCAGTAAAAGGCTTTATATCAACATTGACTTTTATTATCTTGCCATTCCTCGAATACTTGAAGCACTAGTGAAGGGTGGATGGAACAACTCAAATTTAATAAGCCATAGTTTTCCTAGTAGCAAGTTGTAAGAAGTCCTTACATCAATGACATGAAATAGAGTGTTTGCTTTCAATTCTCTAACAGTAAGGTCTAGGCAAATCATTCCAATAGCTTGCTGGCCTTCAAGGTTGAAAACTTGAATGGTCAAGTGGCTATGAGATAAATCCTCAACTTTGATCCCAATTGTTTCATTATAGACTTTGGCATGATGTTAACTATTGATTCCTCATCAATAAGCATACGGTTCACTTTTTGATCTTACATAAATCTAAAATTAAAGAGCAGTTGGTTATGGGGTTTTGATCTTAGCAAAAAATCTTCATCTGTAAATGTAATAACTGTTCAACAAGAAGTAGAATTTTAGCTCTCCACTTTACCAGATAAGTAAATGCCCTTTTGACCTTCTGCTAAAAAAAATCTCATAGGAAAAAAGTCTCCTAAAGTACTAGGATCCTAATGATTTCTTCTCAATTTTCTCGGCTTAATATGAGAAGCTTTCATATTGCTTGTTAACTTTGGTTGAGGGCACTTGGTAAGATGTTGTCTCTTTAAGAGTGATGGATGAAGCTGGTGAACACATTGCCTTTGCTTCTACTGGTGTGTTACAAGAATCTACTTACCTTGATCTTCAACTTCAAAAATAGAACTTGTATCCGACTGTTCTTTTTCATCAGTGGACAAAGTTTTAAGTAGGACTAGATTTATACTTACAAATTGAAGCATCCTTGATGCCCCTATGAGTAGAGAGAGAACATTCTTCTGGTTGCAAATGGCATTTGCAATAGCTGTGATACTAGCAACATTTGCATTCGCCATATCTTTGATATCAATGATGATTTTTTTATCTTTAGCTAATGTCATGATTTTCTCTTTAATTATAAAACATTTTTCTATAAGATGGCTAACAACTCAATGATACTTATATATTTAGGTCATTCACCTTCCTAAAGTTTGGGCTCAGGTAACTTCATCATCTTTTTTTCCAATAGTTTATCAAAGATTTGTGAGACGTCAGAGTTAGGGAATAGGTACTTTTTTGCTATAACTCTTTCAATGTAAGTCGACACGTTTTGGTTGGCATAAGTTTATCAACCTTTTCTCCTTTGTTATTGCTTGCAAAAATTTTGAGAAGAGTTAATTTAATTGCTATGGACTCTTTCGCATTATCTTTTGTGGACTTCTCATTCCTCTTGGAATCTTTTCTGTCTTTCTTTTGATTATCAACTAAAAAAATAAGTTTATGATTTACAATGCTTAACTCCATGTTGTGAACACAACAGGCCAATTCTTCGAAACTTCATGGCTTGGTTCCTTGGAGAATATAAAAAAAGCCCCTAATGTATCCCTTTGATGCATATCTCTATTGTTGAAACTTTTGATAATTTGTCCTTAGAATTCAAACTTAGTACACACCAATGATTGATATAGTCAACAACTGGTTTATCTTTCCACTGCTTTGCATTAGTAAGCTCAATCATACTTACAGTGCGATGAGTGCTGTAGAAGTGGTTAAAAAATTCTTTCTCCATTTCTGCCCAATTGTTAACAGACTCAGGCTTCAAATGAAACACTCTAATGAAACACATTTCCCTTGAGTGATCTCCCAAACTACTTTATGTCGGTTTCACCACCATTTTCATTTTCATTAAATGTTGAATTTGTCCATATTTTTCTTATCTTGTAATTTTGTTTTGCAGACTCAAAATTTGTGTGAACAAATTTTTGTATGCTACAGGGTTATTAGATTTCTGCATTGAGTCATACTTGGGTGGCACCTTATCCATTTGCTTCTCATTTTCAACATGATTTAAGGAGGATGAATGATTTTGGCTAGACTTTCTAATATTTGAGTGCTTCAACTTGTTCATTAATTAGGCAATCTAAAGGTCTTTGTCTCCTGCAATCTTTGGATGATCAGCTATGGCTTGAGCTATTTGAGCAAGTTGTTTGTCCACTATAGTTGCTTCAATTACCATTGGAGGTAGTGCAGCTAAAAGAGATAATTTTGACTTGATCTCCATAGGACTTGCTGAGTTCAAGTAATCTGATAGAGTAGTATCAATGATCTTGCCCCTAGTGGAGGATTGACCAGCTGTAGTACTAATATCCATAACATCTTTCTGATTTACAATGGTGACTTGGTTCTTCTTAGGTGCCATGGAGCAATTAGAAATGATGAATGGAATTTCATTGTAGAAAGAAGAGATAACAAGCAAAGATGGATCCACTGGGTGTGCCAAAAATTTGTTCACACAAGACTAGAAAAATATAGATAAATTCAATATTTAATAAAATTAAAAGTAGTTATAATCTTTGAGAAATATCTTTGCAATTGAAGGCTTATTCCTTTGACTCTTTTCCTTTAGATTTGATTCAAGGGCTTGATGCTTGTTCTTGAATCGAATGCACAATTTTCTCAATTTTTGGATAAAACCACAAACCACCTTGAAATCAAGTATTTGTTTTGATTTTAAGGTCTTCCAAATTTAATGCTTTTGAAGAAGATATAGAACTCTTATGGTTGCAACACTTCTTTGCGGCAAGAGCTCGGACTTGAGAACTTGATGCTTGAATTTCTTGATGAATTACTTGATGTGTGGTATGTCTTCCACTATCTCCTTTTATAGACATAAGATTAGGATTTTCTGACTTGGAGCTTGAGTATTTCCTTAGGCTTAGATACCACTTGAGATGGGCTCACATACTAATAGGTCATATTTAAACATATTTGGCCTAATTTGATAATCCAAAATAAATAAGAATTTTATAATTCATTTTAGATTGGCCCATTCTATAAAGTCCAAATTTATTATGAACTTTAATTTGGCACCCAATTTAATAACCAATTTATGTGGACTATTAAATGATGTTTTACCCCAATAAAAATTTTAATGTCAACATTATTGTTATTATAACTTGGCAAGTTCTCTTGGGCTTTATTAATATTTAAAAATAACAAATTACTGCACAAATAGAGTGTTAATTTTTTGTAGCAAGGCCTAAATGCCCTCGTTCCACTTTCTTAAAACTTTAGCCATTCATGCCTCCCCATTTAATTTTTTTAGTTATATTGGAGAGGCTTGGATATGACCAACATTTCAAGTTATATAATTTTTTTATTTTAGTAGGCATAGATAAAAAGTTCATTAAGTCTAATTTTTTATTTAATTCTTTTTATTTTAATTTTTGAGAGGTATATATTTAATCCCCTTTTTATTTTTTTCCTTTATTTTTAACTTTTATATTTTTATAATGATGTGCAATATTTTTAGGAAAAGTTTAATTTAACCTCCCTATCAAATACAGTTATAGTTGTTTATCCCTCTATGAGAAAAATGGTTAAAAAAGCTACTTGTCATTTTTAAAATCATGCAACAAATCCCCTATGGGTGTGAGTGCTCACGTGCGTGTTCTGCAAGTTTTTAAGGGTTTTTATATATAAAAAGACTATTATACCCTAATATCAGCTATTGGATGTTCTTGAAAAAATCAATAGTTCAAATTAAACCATATTTATAAAAACATAATAATATTTATATATTATATTATATATTATATATATTTATATATATACTTTAAATGGGATAGCCCAACAGGCCCAGCCCCACAGTTATTGACTCTAAAGTATGCTTCCAGGCCTACTTTGCATTTGAAGCCCAACCACGCTTCTAAATCCAGTTGGGCCGTTGGATATTGCCTTTTCGCATATGTAATAACCTGGGTTGAGCCACTCAACCATAAACTCTAGGTTAAGTGAGGTGTTCTCAACCTTACTCGATGGGAAACTTCAGGCTGCCTATTCTTTTCAACTATTTCTTTAGTCGATCATTTTCCATGATCCACCACCGTCAACCATAGTGCTCATTCCAATGTTGAATCATATCTCTGCCACATTTAATACTCTAACAGTTAGCGTGTCTCTACATTAATGGCGCATACCACTCTAGTACTGCCTCTACCATCACCTCTGTTAGGAGGCGCGCTTTCAGAGTACTATTTTTCCAGGAAAGCAAAAAGTAGTGCCACATGAAATAGTACATGGATGAGAAATAACCTATAGCTCCTAGGCAAGGACAAAAGCTCCCTACACTCGATAGGGACATCTTATATATATCATCCACATGAAAAAGGTTATAAATACCTCATTGCCAGTCACTCTCCAAGTATGCCATTTTCATTATATGCTATTATTTTGTTGTTGGTTTTCCTTATTTGACTAGTGCTAACTTAAGTGTCAAAGTGCCTTAGCCAAGAACACCTCGGCTAGTCTAATGTTTACTAGTGGTTATAGATCTCACTCGAAGAGATTTGACTATTAGATTGTTCGACCACCTTAGTCGAATTAGCCCAAACACAACTTAGCCCAGTAAAACAGCTTTTAAATTCATCATTTTGGCACCGTCTATGGGAGACTTGAGATTGTAATTGAAAAAATGGTGAACACCAGGTGAGCCATATTTGAGAGGGAGGAAAATAAAAGGACAACATTACTTTCTCCCCTTTAGCCTCAATAAGAATCACATGCTCTATGCCCAGTACCTTATTAAAGCAAGTTGTTACCTTAACCATGCCTTAGCTAACACAGCTGATAAGTGAACAAATCTCTGTCCAAATTTCTACTCAACTTTTTATCGTGCTGAATTGGCACACAATTGTACTCGCCCTAGCTGCTAACACCACACCGTAACCACCACCACCAGAAGAGAGGTCTTTTTGAGATAGTCACGATTGTCCAAAGTTTAAGCACCCACCAACCAAGGGAAGAGCTAACCCCAGGTCCCTCCATGGAGAAAAGGGACGATCGGAGCCACGAGAAGAGATCACTAATTCTATAAACCATTATGTTCGACTTAATCAAGCCTAGTAGTACAATAGGGTCAAACGTTCGAGACCAGACCAATGTGAAGAGATTGGCAAATTAACATATCATATAGTTTGGCCCATTTGAGTCCTATAGCGAGATAGAGCTGAGCGCACAAGCCCTAGTTCGATCGCAACATAACCCAGGTAGATTAGAAGGAGTGGGAAGAAGTTTCTCAATAAGTATAGCAATTGAATAGATGCCTCAATGAGATCTCAAGGAGAAATATAGAAAGGATGCCTAACCCCATAGCCCTCAGAGGTCTCGCCATGAAAGAGGGTTGCCATTCATATAGGAGATAATCAATGAGTGCATTACTGTCTACGCAAAGGTCAATCTTCAAACCACCCTTGAGGTGCCTAGACCCCGACTAGGCTCTTGAGGTCTTATAGAATATCCATATAGGCATGTATGGGAATCACTCAGAAGGAATATCCCTTGCCCATAAGATCATTAGACACAGATATTTTTGGCCCACTCTACTAAAAGATGCTGTTGATTTTGCTTGAAAGTGTTCATCATACCAAGTCCACTTGAACCTCCAGCACCAACCCACTACATCTATGGTCAATGTTTAGATTACTTTGCCATTCTACCAGTGGGGGATTGACTTTCTGGGATCATTGCCAAAGACGATGAGTTAGAGAAAGTTTATAATTGTAGCAATCAAGTATTTCACTAAACGGGTCGAGGCTGAAGTTATCCTAAAGATAACTAAAACGACCATCAAATATTTCATCTGAAAAAATATTATCTGCCATTTTGATCTCCTTAAGATCCTCATTTCAAGCCACATGACATATTTCTAAAGTAGAAACACCTAAAGTTGGTACGAGACATTGGGGATCACCCAACACTTTACCTTAGTGGGGAACCTTCAATCAAATGGCCAGACATAGATAATGAACAAAATAATCCTCAACCATTTAAAAGCTAGAGTATAAGGGACCAGGTTGAGCTAGGCAGATGATCTTCCTAAGGTGTTATAGGTGTACAGGACCACCCTATATAGGCATGGGTCACAATCCTTATAGTTTGGTTTACAGTTTTGAAGCAGTCATCTCCTCTGAACTCATACAACACCTAGCTCAAGTGATCCACTTTAACCCGATCAGAAACAGCTCCTAAAGAAAAATTGACTCAGGGACAATCGATGAGCAAAGATAAGAAGCCTGTAACACCATGCAACGCTATAGATCAAATGTGACAGAGAATTACAATAAAGGGGTCTGCCTGTGCTATTTTAAGGTCAGAGACCTTATTTTCAAGAAGGTGGAAGTATCCAAGAATATCGATAAACTTGACACAACATGGGAGGGGCCTTATACTATCATGAAGGTGTCAAAGCACAATGCATATCGACTTGCCAACATCGATGGGTACGAGCATTTTCACCCATGGAATGCCATCGACTTGAAGAAATTCTATGTATAAAAATACTTTGTAATAATCTTTGTATTGTTTGATATAAATAAAGTCTTAGCAACACTACTATCAATCACTTGTAATGCTATAGCTGCCAAACTAAGGCTTATGAACCCAGCATTTCAAGTCGACCCAAAAATAGCTTCAAGCTACCAAACCAAGGCTTCTAAGCCCTAAGTTTCAAGTTAACCCCGTAGTTGACCTAAAAATAGCTTCAAGCTGCCAAATCAAGGCTTTCAAGCCTCCAGTTTTAAGCCAACCCCAGAGTTGACTTGAGAAGCAACTTTGAGATGCCAAATTAAGTTTATAGTCAACCCTATCAATAGCTTCACGCTAATGATTAAAGGCCTTCTAGCGCCCATGTTTGGTTATAATCGACCATGATAAGTTGAGTCATGATATTTTTCTAGAAACAGTTGTTCACATCTCGACCACATAAATCAAGTGGGAACTTGTTATAACATTCTACCATATAGTCGTATTTATCTAAACAATGATTGTAAAATTTGACCATAAACTTTGCAAAGCTAATAACCACAATTGACCCTAAACTTGTGCGGTTTTAAGTTAATTAATTCAACTGTTAATCATTTATATTCGATAAGACCATTAGGTCAAAGCAAAGTAAAGCACAAAAAGAATCAACTACATATCGATGAAGAGAACTATTATATTTCATTGAATGAAGTTTTCGATTACAAACTTGAAATACAAATAAAAAAAAAGAGTACAAAAGTTCAACATTGCCCATACTGGGTGACCACAATCTTAGCAGGCAGGAACTTTAGTTGTTGCTCAACCTCGCACCTTTTCAAGTTGCCTGAGTGCCTTTTTTGATAGCGTTGTTGAGCTCATTGCTTGATAAAATTGGCACCATTATCCCTGGCTTGGGCATTGTTGACACAATAGGGAAAATGGCTTACGCTAGTTGTGAAGGCCCAACCTCATTGACCAAAAAATCCTCAAAGTGCACCACAGACTCGAATGCATCGACCACACCATCTTGGATCTCATAGACAAAGTTATTGGCACTTTGAAATCTTTTGCCATAATGGTGAGCCTCTTCGATACCTCTATTTACCTCTGTTGATTAATGGTCATGGCCTTGATTAGGATATTTTCTCCATTGCCTCCTTCGGTGCTCCTATTGATCACAGTCTCCTCAGGTGAGAGATAGGGTCATAGCTGCCTAACTAGGATTAGGTTGATACCGTTCTTATCCTCTACTTTGAAGGAGTAGCCCAAATACTCGAGTTTCTTGATGGCTTTCTCAAAGGTAATCCTTGCATTGTCAAGCAAGAAGACTATGCTCACATTTTGAAAGGCCAAGCAAATCATAAATTATTGCACCATTTCCCTTCACATTAGGAGGAACTTTCTAAAAAATTCTTCTTAGGCCTCCTATAACGCATCATTGCACTTTGCCATTCGACCAAAGTCATAGCTCTGTTGCACATCTAGTCGAGCCTGGTGTAACAGCTTGTCTATCTGGCTTTTCTCTTAGATTGCCATGACCAGCTATTGATCTTTGGTATTGAGCTATTTATGGAGATTTGCAACCTCTTTGTTCAGTTAATCGACCTTGACCTGGGATGATTCGAGCTGAGCCTTTAAGGTGTCTAGCTCTCCTCCCTCTTACAGTTGTTCTTGATTGATCAGAGCTAGGTCTGACCTCCGATAGAAGTGATACCCAAGCTGGCTCACTTGAAAGGAATAATTATTTGTTAGAGAAGTACAATCATCTATAGAATTAAAGCGTTTGATGAGAAAATAAAATCGACCATACACTTACCATGTTATAGTGGTACGTTAGAGCCTTGAGTGCACCGACCTATTTCAGGTCCATAAATTTTCTTTGGTTAGACATGAAGAGCCCAGCTACTATGCATTTGAGTGTTGCGACACTGGTTGACCCCGATGATATTATTGAAGTTGAGTTGTGCATAGCTATGTTCAGCTCTATCCCAAACTTAGGTGACAGTAGTCGAGGTAATTTAAACAGTATCCCATCGTTATGTTTTCCAATTAGATCCTAGCTAATGGGAGTTTTCTCTTTGCCCTAGTTGCTTGCTGGCCTTTTTGAAGCGAGACCTCTTTATTTAGCCATAGGGTTTTTGCCTCAATCGGCAGGGCTACTGCTTGTCATCACCATTAGTCAAGAGGAGAAAGCCCTTGGGGTTAATTTCGTAGCATAGGTGCGGGGGCTACAATCAAAGGCACTGGAGCTAGGGTTTAGGCAGTGGCTTGACGGCATTCCTCATTCCTCATTTCTCTGAGCGTGGGCCATTACTTCTTATCTTGATCTATTCATTATTTCTTCTCGATAATATAATACACAAGAAAAATAATTAAACTCAAGCAGAAAGATGCATGAAATAGAATTATAACAATCGATAGGGAACTACCTAGTCGATCACCCACGGGCAAGTTCAACTTGGCTGGCGACAAGCTAGCCAGCACTAAACACCTCTCCTCGATTAAAATTGAGGCCTTTATTTGGCCAGACTTGATAAAGTCTCGAATAAAGGTGTTTGGCCAGCTAGGGTTTGGATTTTCTAATATCTCGACATGCCTTCTCTACCACCCCCTCAGTATGTTAAACCCCTCGAGCCCTCAAACATAGAGAAAATACTTTTTCCACTCCTGGCCGTAGGAGGAGGATAGGGTAACTAAGAACTTTCAATGTGGCTGCATTGTAAGGTAATAGAACAAAAATTCCTCAGTGTTGCCTAACTTTCAGGACATTAGGAGACGGAAGAGATTGGAGAAATTGGCAAAGCAAGCTAGCTAGTTTAATAGGTACATTAGCACGACATAACTATTTATGGTTGGAAAATAATTGGGAAAGAGTTGTGTTATGTTGACCTCCACATCGCCTAGGAGGTTGACCACTGCTGGCACAAGAGGGAACCTAAGCCTATACCTAAACCCTTCCTCAAAAATGGTAATACACCTCTTAAGAGGTTGAGCATCGTATCTCATGAACAGGGAGCTAAAAGTTCATACTCTATAGGGATATGGTACAGCTCTCTAATGTGCATCAAATTGGCTGAGGTAATTTTTAAAACAATCTCACTATAGTGATCACGATTGAAAAGTCGACCATGTGATGTTGGCACCTCACTTAGGCCTGCCTTGCCCCTTGAAGCAGCCCTCTCATCACTCAAGTTATTGAAGGTTGAGTTGGAACTCAACGAACTACTTGACGTGCTCTTACTCTCACCCTCCCTATGGAGTTATGCCCCGTAGGACCTAGTGTCCTCATTGTTCAAAGAAAAAATAAAAGTGGGAAGGTAAAACTTACAGACTATTGACGAAACTCTAAAGGCTTGGAATGGAAAGAAGGCTTTGTGAAATCAAAGCTCTACCAAACCAAATGCAGTAAAAATGTAAAATGAGTAATTTCACCGCACCTACTTATAAGCACTCGAATGTGGGAACTCAATCGATAGTAATAATTGCACAGTCATTTTTTGGCACTTCGTATGCCTCAATGTAACAGACGTATTAAATACACCAAACCTCAATTGAATATTCAAAAACCCTAGTCGAGAATTCAAAAACCTGGTGAAATGCCTAGAACCATCAATCAGTTGCGTATTTACTCCATGCTCCCTTTCTTTGACAAGCTTGATAAGGACCGCAGTAGGAGAGACTCATGATATCGATAGTCCAACAAGCCCAGTTTAACTGTTATCGATTCCAGAGTATGCTTTTAGGCACACTTTGCATTTGAAGCCCAACCATGCTTCCAGACCTAGTTGTGTTGTCAGATATTGGCTTTTTGCCTATGTAATAACCTGGGCTGAGCCACTCAACCATAACCTCCAAGTCAAGTGAAGTGTTCTCGACCCAACCCGATAAGAGACTTCAGGCTGCCTATTTCCTTCAACCATTTCTCTAATCGATCATTTTCTATGGTCGACCATCATCGATTAGAGTGTTCATTCTAGTGTTGAATCATATCTCTGCCACATTTAATGCCTTAACAATTCATGTACAGTATTACCTTCGTCACCATCTTTGTTAGGAGGCACACCTTAGAGTACTATTTTTCCTGAAAAGCAGGAAATGGTGCCACTAGAGTTAGTACAGGGATGAGAAATAATCTATAGCTCCTAGGCAAGGACAAAACTCCTCTACACTTGATAGGGCAATTTAGATATATCATCTATCTGGAGAAGGCTATAAATACCCCATTACTAGCCACCCTCTAGGTATGCTATTTCACTATACGCTCTTATTCTACTGCTCGATTTTCTTACTCGATCAGTACTAATTTGAGTATCAGAGTGCCTTAAACATAAGAATATAAAATAATTTTATATATGTACAAGGGTTTTTTTGTCCCTACAACATAAAATTCAACTTAAATAGATGAAAGGGGGCAGCGAGGATGTTTCAATTTTTTTTAATCACAAGAAGATAAACTGTCTATTTCACATTTCACATGAGGTAAAAAGATTTTAGCCCGGTATTTTTACTTTAATTTGTTTCTTGGTAGAGATCATACCTCTTCATTTAACCTTTGTTATTATCTTCACTTTAACAACTCCATAGCTTTGACTTCTTCCTTTTAATAAATAAAAATAAAAATTGAGCAGCATGTATTGAATCTCATCTTTTATTTTGTTATTTTTACAATATTTGTAATGTATTGAATCTCATCTTTTATTTTGTTATTTTTACAATATTTGTAATATTTTTTAATTGTTCGGATTCTAATACTTTTTTGTAACTTCACTAAGAAAATGTAAGTCAATCCATGCGTTTATAATGAAAATAAAATCAATGCGTGACATGTATTAACCACATTTAACTATTGAAAGAAGTGTTAGTGTTGATTTGGTCCATTGATGTTGTCGAAATTTGTCGAAATTCACAGTCGTACAACTGAGGTTGAAGGTTGAAATTATTTTCATGGTTAGGGTTTTGGCCCACCGATTCCATTTCCACGTGCGTCAGTTCCTCTTCTTAAGGCGCACGCTATTCCAAATTCCAATTATGCGTTTCCCAATTTGCCTTAGGGCGTATTTTTGCCATTCATCCAAACTTTTTATTTTTCTAAACTTAATAGAAAATATGAAGTACCTTCCTTTTGTTAATACTATTTAAAGAAAGCTGACCATTTTATCCTTTTTCAAAAAATTAATGGAAGAAATGGTGGGTTAATAAGAAATAAATATATATAAAACTTAGTCGAATAGGTTGCCCAATGCAATAAACCTATCGAAAAAAATACAACTAAATGAATCCACATGGGATGTGGCAATCAAAGAAGCATGCAATAAAATTTTTTCTAGATAACCTCAACATAACTAGCTAGGGTATCCACAGACTCAGTAGATTGAGAACTCACCTTTTTTCTTCTTCTTCTACTTTTAGGTCTGCATTATATCTATTGCATCTACAAAATGTCATCAAGACATATTTATACTTTGAAAATTCATGTTTCACTCTTCAGTTTCAATTATATAATGTCATTGACCATATTAAATGTCCTAGTATATAGATAATTAATGAGATTGCAGTTTTACTATTTAACCATTTCTGCTTAAGAAACCATAAAACACAAATACGTATTCATACTTTTATATATATAGTATGGTATATATAATAACATACCATAATATAATTAAATAATATTAATATATATATATATATATATATATAGAACGTGCATCTTTTTCTTTTTCTAATTTCTCTTGGTTTGTGTAAAAGTTAGTTGATTGTTTTTTATGAACCCATGAAATAAAATTTTAATGAAGTTGTCAATATATGAAATCAACCATATTGAAATTTTACATATGAGACTTGGGTTGAATTTATTAATATTTCATACCTAGTGAAAGTCATAACCTAAACAAATGTTGGAATAGTTTTATATGTATGTATGAAAAAGAAGACAAACCCACTAGGTCCACCACCTTAAAATTCATATTTCTATTGGAGTGTAGATAAATATGGCTTGTAATTAAGTTTCATCCTCAACAATAAAACTAGCTTGACTCTTAAGGTTGCGAAGCCGTAAATTATCCACTTCTACATCCTGAACAATCCATCTCAACTCAAGAAATGCCACTTTAATATGGACATTTAATTCATCTTCCAATATAAAATCTTTAGCACCCTGTTGCACACATAGGAGATGGCCATTTCTATCACTCATTTTGTGGTGTTTTTCACCACTCTGATAGCTGGAACTATGACTATGAAAATCAACATGGCTTTTGGCCAACACCCTCCAGCGTCGACTCCCAGTATCCGTTGTCGTGATATTGCCAGTTTCATCAGATATTGCTCAATATATATCCAGAAATTTTCACCTAGATATCGTAAACCAAATGAAAAATGCTGTGTCTATACTCGTAAGGTTGACATTGAATTCTTCTGCAAGAGATTTGTAACAGAGAAGGAAATGATATATAGCTCATATAAAGTTGTCAATACTGCAATGTATTGTGATAAACCACTTCCAAGTGGTACCAGATGTGGAAGTAAGTCTTGATTTCTTACCTCCATATTTTCTTTAGAAACACTTCATGAAGAAATGGCAGAAGTAGGTCGTTTTATAAGCAACGCATGTGCTTCTTTCACTATTTGTAATATTTAATGTAATGAAGTGTGGTAATTACTGCTCAAATATTCATAAAATGTTAATGGATGAACAAATAGGTATTTTTTAACTATGTTGAACAGTTTGTGGTCTAATGACATAAATTTTTCATATAATGTGGAAGGTTAAAAGTTTGACCCTAGCAAATTTCTAATGTATGTGTACTTAGATTAGAAAAAAAAAGTCTTTCAAGTTTTAAATAATAAATGAATTTATATTGACATTTTTCTACAATATTGTATTATATCTGAAGACTTCTTTTGACATTGATTTTTCCTATGCAGAGTACATTGTCCCCATGGAGCGAAGGAAGGAGAAGAAATAATAAGGGTTACAGCTAATAGAATATATTATTACATATAGCTAAAATGTGCCTGTAATAAAGTACAAATTGATGGGAATTTAATTTAGAATGTGGATCTCACCAATTTCTCATTTATATGCATTACCAATAAAGAAAATAACTATATCATTGCCGAATTTTCTAACTGATTGTAACTTAGTCAAAGAATTCAGGATTATGTGTGTGGCAGTGCATATGCACATGAAAATAAATGAAAAAAAACTTAAGATTAACGCACAAATACGTCACTCTCTTTAAAGAGATTCAAGCTTAGTATTTTTTTTTTAAAAGCAAACCGCCTGTGCCCTATATCATGGTGAGGGTTGGCATAGACCCCTATGTGTTTATTGAATCAAATCTCGAATGAAATACATAATCATTCCAGTAACAAAAATCAATTCAATGGAGAATTGAACCTAAATTTACATAAAATTAAACAATATCTGCTACAAAATTCCCTTTCATGATCACCACTTGAATATGAAGTTAGGCATATGGTTTGCGACTAGTCTGATAAATCCCTAAAGAAGCCCTTGTATTTTGCGTGCCTTCCAGGTTTTGAAACCTCCATTTTGGCCGTTTGTGTTGCAAGAAAATTTTCTGTTTTATCACCCTCTCTATAAATATGAGACCAACAAATATCCATCATTAAAGCCGTGTTAGAAATTTTTATAAACAAACGTTGTTATCTTGCCGTTGTTTTAAATATATCAATCATATATATATCACAACCTGTGCATCCAATTCAATCTGAAGCCTGCTTATACCCAACCGAGTAGCCAATTCCATTCCCCTTGCGCTAAAATCTCATCCATTGTATTGTTTCCATAGCCAAGAACGCAACAAACTCTTTCTTGAAAATTATGGCTCAGTCCTGCTCTCGATGCTCCAGGATATCCCATTGATGATCCATCTACATTAAGTTTGAACCATCCTGGAGATGCGTACTGACACTGAAGTAATACTAGTTTTATATATTGCTTTCTGGAGTTTAAAGCTAAGATTGACTGCAAGTTCTAAATCTCCTTTCCACATCAAATTATCAATTAGTTCGGACTTATTGTATAACTTCTGCAGATGTTCATATATACAATATTTTATGCTGATTACTATCATCCTCTTATTCATGTAATTTGAAGTTTTCCAAGTTGGCCAGATAAACCAAAAAATGTGCACAAATAGGATGGTCCTAATGTGATTCCCGCTATGGAAGCCATCAATTGCTTACATGAATGGAGTATTGTGACTATATCTTCTGTATGAGGCTGTTGAAGTCTAAATAGCTCTCCAAAATGATGCATATTTCAATTGCAAGTGAACCAGTAATAAGACTATGCCTGATAGATCCTTTAGATGAGCAGCACTGGCACTTCGATGGCAAGTATAAACCTTTTTCCTGCAATCTGATATCAACTGGTATCCAATCAAACAAAAGTCTACATAAAAAATAGAAATAGTAGGCGTCATACATTTGTTCCAAATATCAGCTGGCATCTTATTGAATTGTTCTCTGTGTCTTACTTTTTCCCATGCTGAATAAGTAGAAAAGATACCTTGTGAGGTTAGCTTCCACTAGTTACCATCTTCTGCAGATATATAAATTGGAACAATCATGATTGATTCAGTTGTCTTTAAAGGTAGCATTCTAAGAAGTCTCTGCAAGCTCCATTCAACTAATTCTAGATAATGTTTAATTGGCTCTGTGTAATATATCTATTCACCATCTTATACAGTGGTCGATCACCCATGGAATTATCCATCCGAAAGGATACATTTCCATTTCCCATGTCCAATGAATAAATTCCTCCATCTGTTCTGTAATCCCATATAATCTTCTCCACGTTGCTGAATTATTTTTACAAAACTTTATTTAAATTGGATGTGCTCTAGAGCAATATTTGTTGAGCAGAAACATTGGCTAATGAGAACTTTGGTGACAAAATTTCTACCACAACTTCATTGAGAATGGCTTCACCATCACTAAAAAAAAAAATTGTATTTAGTGGCATTAAAATGTGTCATTTAAATAGTGTTATAACGATGATTTTATATTTAATGGCATTTTTTAAAAGTGCCACTTGTAATGGTGTAGTCATTAATTTACTTCCATTATGATATTAATAAAATGCAATAAAAAATGTACTAGATGATATATTAAAATGTCATAAAAAATGCATTAAATAACACATCAAAGTACCACTAAAGATACTTTTAAATGACACACTAATATGCCACTAAAAATGCATATAGTGACATGTTAAAATGCCACTGAAATCCCTTTAAATAACAAGGTAATATGAAAAAAAAAAAAATCATAATAAATGATATGTTAAAATGTCATAAAAATAATTTTAAATGACATGCTAGCTTGTTGCAAAAAATATAGATATAATGACATTAAAATACCACAAAAGACTCCTTTAGATGACATGGTAACATGCCATAAGAAATTAATTAACATGTTAAATTAAATGCTCCAAAAGATTATTTTGAATGACCTGTTATCTACATCGAGTATTCCATATATGAGACTCGAACATGCTTCCATTGTTCTGTAAAACTCAAACGTGAAACCATCTATTTGTAAAGATATGAGTTTACCATTAAGCTATCTATCAAATGTGCAATATATGTAGTTGAAAATATTAATTTATTTTTATACTTTGAAGTTCTCTTTTTTGAATGATTTAGTATATGCTCAAACTTTATTATATTAAAAAAATACATTTAAAAATGTCTAAGAGATTAAATATAGAGATAGAAAATATTCAAAAATACGTAATGTATACGAGAGAGAAAAGTGGGCAAAAACTTAAATTTTGATATTTTTTAAAAAATATGATTTGATTTAATTGATACATTAAAAATATATCAAGCAGTTAATTTAATCAATAAGATATCCTATTTTTTGACTATAGGTTGGTGTTTTGTGAACTCGTTTGAGATCTAATCCCTCATTCATAAGATCCTACTCTCTAATGGGATCAGAGCCATGGTAAATGGGTTATATTTAATCTATTGTTTGTTTAACACAGTTTCTAAAAATGAATTTTTTAAAAGGAAAATCTTTTGTTGAAAATAGTTGTGTGGAAGAAATAGATCTTCTAGTTAATATTGATCTTCTTAATAAATGGACCATACTTAAAGTGGATCCAAAATTAATTTACTGGCTTGGTACTTTTGAAAAAATTGGTTTAAAACAGGTTGTTAAAACTACGGAGGAGTCTATTTCTCTTGATAAAAATGATATTTCTTTACAATTATTGTATAGATCTGATATTGATAGATACATATCTGATTATAGATTTCTGCATATTGGTTTAATTTAAATTGCTTTTAAACCACTTACTCTTGATAACTTACCTGATAGTTTTGTTGCAATTTTACGTGATGCTCGAAATTTAAATTCGAAGCATTCAATAATGGGTATTATACAATCCAGTTTGGCTTATGGCCTAGTTTATTTTGATGTTTATCCTAATTTATAGTTATCTTTGACCGATGTCAATATTTTACATGCTTTAACATTAAATGTTAAATTACATGGTTATAATTATATGCCTAATACTGAAACAATATATATTTGTTATCGCATCTATTATAAACCACTTTAAACTTTAAATCTTATGTGTAAAATGATTAATAAACACAATAATGAGACTATTTTAATTGAAATAAATTTTTGTAAGTCTCATGTTACTACTAGAAGACCTATTAATGGGATGAAGTTAAATATCCTGAAAATTGAAAAATGAAAAAGGTTGTTCCTATCCAACCTATAATACATACCGAGGTTAATAAAATAATCCAAACTCCAGATGGAGATGTCTCTATTCAATTTAAATCAAATCCTCATAATATGTTAAAGTCTTCTAGGTTTGCTAGATTTGTTAGATCTTCTTTTTCTTTTCTTGATCCAATTGATTATGCAGTTGAAAGTCCTAATTTGTCTAAAGCTTCTACATTTGATATAAGAGAACATGTTCCTGAAATTAGAAAAGATAATAATTTAGAAACTAGGTTTGATAAATTAAAAATCTCTTCTTCTAATATTGTTCATGGTATTCCTTTAAATGATAATAATAGTGATAGTTCAATTGAACCAACTGAATTTGAAATGGATTTTTTTGTGAGAAATACTCGCATTTGATTTTTGGTTTTAATGGTTAAAAACAAATATGATTTTTGCCCTGGTTCTTCTAATAGAAAACTTGTACAAACTGAGTTTAATAAAAAAAGATGGGAATTGTTTAGAAAATGGTTTTTTGAAATTTTTCTAAAGACCAACAATCTTATTTTTCAAAAAGAATTTTATAAATTTGTTACTGAAAAGGACCAACTGGTTCTTTTTGTGCCATGGTTCATGGTTACTTATATTGAACCATATATTTCTGTTTTAGAGAGGACTTATATTTTTGAAGATGGTAAAAAATAAAATTTGTTTTTCATCCTCAAGACCTTTTTAATGTAGAAGGAAGTCACATTCTTTATTTTTCTGCATTTCAGAAACTGTTAGCTAGTGATTATGCTGCTGTCACTTTTCGTGAAATGAATGTTTTAATTAGACAATGAAATTATACTAATTTATATTTAAATTTTCTTGGTGAGAGTTTATTTCAACTTGATCAAAGACTTTCTAATATAATAAATAATATTGATAAACTAAATAAATTTATGGGTGATCTTGAAGAAAAAATTGATAAAACGTTTATTTCTTCTCCTTCACCAAATTTAATAGCCATGCCTAGTATTCAACCTCCTCCTGAAATTGATGATTGTAAACTTAGGGATATTTTTGAATTGGAAAAAATTATAACTAAAAAATTTGCTAAGTTTGGGATTTCAACTCTTCATAATAATAACTTAGATGAGGAATCTTATAAACAAGCTGTTGATGATGAAGTAAACAAACTTCAAAAATATGCTGATAGGCCTACTATGAGAACTTATTATTATCCTCGTCCCACACCCTAGGATGTTTTTCATGAAGAACAGGATTTAATTCTGATTTTGGTAAAAATATTTATGAGTGAAATTTGGATAGTTTTACTGAACGTCATATCTATAATTTGGTGCATCATATGTTGATGTATAGTACGATTTGTAAAAATAATGGCAATTCTGATAAAACTGTTGCTAAAATGATAATTGTTGGTTTTACTGGTCAATGAAAAGGTTGGTGGGATAATTATCTTTCCCTTGAAAATAAGGAGGAAATTCTTAATATTGTCAAATAGGAACAGAAAGGAACTAGTGGTGGTTTTGAAAATGCTATTTATACACTTATATTCACTATTATAGAACACTTTATTGGTAGGTGGAATAATAATTCTGAACACATAAGAACTTTACTAAATGGTTTAAAGTGTCAAAATCTTACAACTTTTAGGTGGTATAAGGACACCTTTCTTTCTAGAGTTATGGAACTTCCTGAGTCTAATAGTACTTATTGGAAATCAAAATTTGTTGATGATTTGCCTTCATTATTTGCCAAAAGAGTTAGAAAAAACCTTAGGCAAAATGAGTCTAATATTGACTACAATAAATATACTTTTGGCAAGATAATTGGAACTTGCATTCAGGAATGTTTAGCTTTATGTAATGAAATAAAATTAAATCAACAAATTAAGCGTAATAATATAATGGAAAGAAAATAATTTGGTCATTTCTGTGGTCAGTTTGGTATGGAAAATCCTAAACCACTTAATAATAATAATAAAACTCAACATGACAAAGATATTCCTTATAGGAAGAAAAAATTAAGAAAAAAGTCTCATAAAAAGGAAAGAGAAAAAGAGAGAGAGAAAAGAAAGTCTAATAAAAAACTTTAAAAAAGATTTAAAAAATATGGTGCATGTTATAAACGCGAAAAAGTTGGTCATTATGCTGATAAGTGTAAAATGAAAAATAAGATTAATAATCTTGATATTGATGATACTTTTCCTGATAATTTACAAGGTAATGATTTCCTTTTTAAATTAGAAATGGTTCACAAAAATAGTTGGTTAAAATTAATCTTTTGATTGATAATAAGTTTTTAAAAGAATAAATTTTTATTGATAGTGGAGCTGATCTTAATTGTATTCAAAAGGGCTTAATATCTACTAGGTATTTTGAAAAAACTTCTCGTATACTTTGTTCTGCTAATGGTGAAAAACTTGATATAAATTATAAATTATCAAAAATTTTTATATGTAAAAATAAAAATTGCATTCCTACAAGCTTTTTATTAGTAAAAAATATTTCTAACTAAATTATACTTGGTACACCTTTTTTAAAGAAAATATTTCCTTTAAAAATGGTTGATGAAAAGGATTTTATAGGAACCTTTAATGATAATGATTTACATTTTCAGTTTATAGCAGAACCTTTTTCTAGAATTCTTAATCAAATTGAGGATTTGCTTAAAGCTAAAACTACTCATATAAATTCTTTAAAATAAGAAATGGTTAGTCTTAATATTGATGATCAATTAAAAAATCCTAAGCTAAAAGAAAAAATTGCTTTCCTTGAAAATAAATTTTCTTTAACTGTGTATAATGAACATCCCAATGCTTTTTGGAATAAGAAAAAATATATTGTTGATCTTCCTTATGAAGATAATTTTGATGGGAATATTCCCACAAAATCCAGACCTTGCCAGATGAATTCTGAGTATTTGGAATATTGCAAAAAGGAAATTGAATCCTTATTGCAGAAAGGTCTTATATGACCAACCGCATCTCCTTGGTCGTGCATAGCTTTTTGTGTTAATAAGCATAATGAACAAGAGCATGGTGCCCCTAGGTTAGTTATTAATTATAAATCTCTTAATAAGGTGTTAAAATGGATTAAGTATCCCATTCCTAATAAAAAAGACTTACTTGATAGATTATTTAATGCTAATATGTTTTCAAAATTTGATTTAAAATTTGGTTAGTGGCAAATCCAAATAGCTGATAAAGACAAGTTTAAAACTACCTTTAATGTTCCTTTTGGTTCAATATGAATGAAATGTTAAAAAAAATAGGGAAAGTTCTTATAGAACCTCTAATTCTGTTGAACCAAAAGAACCTCTAATTATCTAGATATAACATCATATGCTGCGGGGTCTTATAAACCCAGATCTTATTTTGAAAATATTTTAATAACCTCTGGCTCTTGTGAGATTTCACATTTTTCCCCAGCTCACAAGATAAATTTGTTTTCAATTTTAGTAAAATTAAAATTAAAAAACTTATTTCTATTGAGAAATAGGGAATATCCTCATTAAACGGAAAAGAGTTCTTTGTTAATAAACTAACTTATAATTTAATTTTTGGGATTATATCCAAGCTTTCCAAAATGTCTTTTTATATGAAAATCCTAGAAGAAAACATACCTGGTTTATAAAAATTTGTCCTGAGATTTTCAAAAATCACTTACCAAATTGGTTTTTAAATTAGTAGAAATCATATGGCCCAAGCCATCATATTCTCCCAGAACAATTTTGGCAGGTGTTTGAACTATGGAGCAAATATTCTCCTAATCTTATGGAGGTTGAAACAAATAACCAAATGGTTGATAATAAAGCCACTATGTTCTTTTTCATGGAGTTCTCAATCCCCTGGATTTTGAAATGGGTTCTAGAAGTTGGCGTCATTGAGAATAATATCCCCTGCTTATACTATTTCTTTTTTATACAATGGTGGAACAAAATGCTCTAGATGGACAAAGAAAAAGGCCAGATGGAAGGTCAGGAAACCTTAAATAATGTTGTTAAGGTAACTTAAATTTATATCGAAAAAATAGATAATGAGAATAAAAAAGAAGTTTCATCAATTCTTGGTAAGGCTTTAGAAAAATTAAAATGCGTAAAGAAAAATTGTCCGAGGCAGATTTGTTAAAAGAAGTTTTTAATATGGTCTAAGAAGAACTCAAAGACTAATTTATTGAAGAAGAAGATAATGAAGCTTCTAGTGATTCAGTTGATACAGTTTCCATGGTTACATCCTCTAAATCAAGGACAGGAGAAAATCAGTTTGATTGCTTGGCTGGTGAATCACAGGACCCACAAGATGATATTCCTTTGACACAGGATATTGATAAAATCTTGGCCTCTCTTAGACAATGAGGAAATAATTAAGTTTTTCAATCATATTATAAGATAAAAACAGTAATAGACTATTTACACCTTTTTTTATTCATACCTTGTACTATTCGGATTCAAAAATTTTGAAAACTGCACAGTATTTTCTTTTCTCTTTAAATAGGTCAGACTTTCTTTTGAAGGATAGACTTTGCTTTGTAACTTTTTAGCTCTTTTATTTTCATTGCTCTGTAATTATCCTGTACTCTTTGTATATTTAATTTTCTATAAGCTATAAGAAGAGGAATCTGATTAAAGCTTTTATTTCCCTGGTGCTCCTTTACAGTTAGTTTTATTTTGTTTTTAAATTATTTATTTCCCTTTATCCTAGCCTAATGATAGGCTAAGTAGTTATGTGTTAAACAAACATGGGTTATAAATTTCCTCTATTATTATGGTCTTATTAGTAAAGGACTATGTTGAAGGTTTTAGATCTCTAAATGAGTTATCTGAACGGGTTTTGAGTCTTAACAACACTCCAGTTATGTTTGATTCTGGATTATCCCTTGTTTGCCCTTGTTAGCCGGTTTAGAATTTGTGGGCTTTTGGGTATTGAATCAGATTTATTTCGTGGGCTTGTTAAATTCAGGTAAATGATATCCTATTTTCTAACTATAGGTTGGGGTTTTATGAACTCGTTTGAGATCTAATTCTTCCTTCATAAGATCCTGCCCCCTAATGAAATCCTTTAACATATAGTTATCTTAGTTTCATTAAGAAATTTTATTTATTCAATATTTATTAATCAATTGCCATTAATTTTATATTATAGTGGTATTTTTTTTTTACTATTACTATGTCATTTTAAAGTGTCACTATACTGCAAAATGATGTTGAATTAGACCTACTAAATAGTTTTCAACAACTTTTATAAATGACAGTACAAATAAATATTAAAGACATTTGTAGGAAATAATTAGTGACACTACTAAATGCCTAGCAAATACATTTATGTTGGCATTTTTAATCAAATGTCACTATTTTTATTTGTCATTTATTAATCAAATGCCACTAAATATTGTATTATAGTGACTTCTTTTTACAATTATAACCACATTACTCTTGTGTGTCGTTAAACTATAGAATGTCACTAATTTAGTGCCACTAAATTTTTTGTGTCATTTTTTAAGAAAAATTAGTGGCACTAATTAAATGCCATCAAATTATATTTTTGTTGACATTTGTAATCAAATGCCACTAAATATTCTATTATAATGACATTTGTTTCAACTATCACTATACTATTATTGTGTGCTATTATACAACAAAATGCCACTTCATTAGTGCTAGTAAATAATTGAGACATATTTATTAAAAATGATATAATAACTACATATTAGTGGCATTTTTCTAAGAAAAATTAGAAATATCTTTGAAATACATTTATCTTGGCATTTTCAATTAAATGTTGCTATTTTGTTTGTTATTTAATAATCAATACTACTAAGCATTAAATTATAATGGCATTCTTTTGCGACTGTCATTATATTATTTTTTTGTATCCTTATATCACAAAATGTCATTAAGCTAGTGCCACTATATGTAAATTTTCTTGTAGTGCATGTCCTCCAATCTTCTAATTAACACCTAGTCCATCCTCATCGATTGGAAAACATGTTCCTTTTCAATTAGTCTAATGAATCCGCTTGTGAGCTTCCGTAGATCCCCAAAAGAACTTATCAAATAGCTTTTCTATCAACTGCAAAAACATCTTAGGGGGGAGGGGAGGGTATATCCCCTATAGTAGATGTATAGGTATTGATTGCCATACCGATTTGATATGAAGCAATCTTCCCTCATATTATAACTTTGTATGTTCCCATCTAAGTATTCTTACTTTAATTTTCTGAATAATATCATAATGTAACCAAAATTTCCTCTTTTCTTCAAAGTTGGGTGTGCCCAGATATGTGATACAGAATAGCTTATGGACAAAACCTATAGTTCATCTGATTCTTTGTATCACCAGATTTACCGCCTTTTGTCCAATGATGAATACACTCTTTACTACATTTATGAGCTGGCCGAAATCTTTCTCACGTCTTCTTAAAAATCCATCAATTTAGCAGTCCCCTTTTTATTGGTATTAGGAAATATCATTATATTATCCACATAAGATAGATTGGTAATCTTTAATGACCTCGACATGTGATGATACATATATGGATTAGAGAGGAACAATCTATCCAATCCCTTAGACAAATAGTCTGCTGCCAAAATAAACAAATATGGTTACAAAGTCCTTGTCTCAATCCTTTAATAGACTTAGATAATCCTATTGGCTCACCATTTAGAAGGATAGAAAATCAACAATTTTCCACCACGCATCTTACCATTTGAATCTAGTGTTCTGGAAATTCTTTTTTCTCTAAAACCTTTTATAGAAAATTTCAATCTGTACGACCATATGCTTCAGCTATGTCTACCTAGCTCAGGCACCACATTCTTATTCTTCTTCTTGCTATCCAAAGAGTGAATAATCTCTTGTGCTAGTAACACATTACCCCTCAAAGTCCGTCCGGACATAAAACCACTTAATAAATATGCAACTAATCTGGTAGACATTATTTTAGCCATAATCTTATTAGACACATTGCACAAGCTTATTGGACAATACTTGCTCCATGTTTTTGCATTCACTTTATTCAGGATCAAGACAATTGTTGGGGTCGTAAACAAATGAGGCAATCTAGCTCCACAAAAAAAATCTTGAATTGCTCCATACACATTTGATTCAATAATGCTCTAGCAGCATTAGTAAACTTAAAATTAAAACCATGTGGTCCTATTTTGCTCTGTGGATCAATACTAAATACAGCTTTTTTTATCTCATTTAGCATTGGTGGCGTATAAAGCATTAGCTTTTTCTGAGTTAATTCTTGCCCATCATAGTCCAAATCATCACAATGAGGTTCTCCAACTCTTCCTCCTCCAAAATATATTCAAAATGTCTGGTTGTTCTCTCCTTAATTAACATTGCATCCATGATTATGTTCCTATCCTTGACAATATAATGTATGAAGGCAAGAGTAGCATTAGGATCCTATAATTAAAACTTCAAAAGCTAAATTTAACTAGACTACTTGAGCTAACAAGGATCTAAACATGCTCATAATTCAGATTTATGCAGAGAATTACCTTGATTAGCTTAATTCCGAAGAGAAAATGAAGAACTCCTCTTCAATTCAAAATCTGCCACGTGGTGGCGCAGCAGAATCAAAGCAACTTTTGCACAAGTCAAGCTTCTCAAAAAATTCCAAAAATATTCCAGCAGTTCCTCAACTCTTTGATGGATCAATTGTGAAAATTTCAGATCAAAATGCCCTCTAGATCTCCTGTCAAAAAATTTCCAAGTGACTATTCCTGCTGGTGGATCTCCAAAGGTTTAGCAAATCATTTGTTTTGCTTTTATGGAAATGATCCGCACACCAAAGCAATTTCCTATCACTCCTCACAATTAGCTAGAGATTGAGAGGAGAGATGAGACGTAGTTCCAACTTTAGGGGTTGGAGAAGAAGAGGAAAGTGAACTTCAACACATGAATGAACACTTGGGAATGGAGGGAAAATGGCGAGAATCTAATTCTTCACTTGTGAATTGCATGTCGGCTATAGCTTCCCACCTTACCTCTATATCTATATATAGAGGGAGGATGGTGTGATGCCAAGTTGGCATCACACTTTCCTTAAGGTGGAGATTGCCAACATGCTTGCAATGCATGCAAGTTGGCAAATTCAAATCTAATTTGAATTTGTGTGCATTTCAATTTCATTTGAAATATAATTTCAAGCTAATTAAAATGTCACACCAAATAAATATTTTATTAAATTTTTCCTAAGAAATAATTTTTCTCATTCATTAAATTAAACACTTTAATTTAATTAATTAACTTTTGACTTAGCACTTAAGCTAGAGGTGGCAATTTCCAATATGACACGAGTTTGGCACGAAAAAATTGGGTTTGGGTTGACTCATTTTAGGTTTGGGTCCAATAAGATCGACGCGAATAAGAACCTGAAAAAAATAAATTGAGTTGGGTTCAATTTCAAGTTACATGAACAACCTAAAATTGTATAGTGGGACACACGACAACCAGAATCCACTTGAACTAACTCAATCCACTTTGAATTAAACTAATAAAATTTAAATTTTTTTAGGAGTAAAAATATAAAATAACAAAATAAAACTTGAAAATTTGAACTTTAGCAATATCAAAATTACTACTTTGGTAATTTTTGGGCTTATTATTTTCACAACCATATAGGATGGTTTATTATAATTTTAAATTACTTCTAATGGTTATTTTTGCATCCAACTGGACATGAAAATTTTACTTCAAAGAATTAACAAAATGCTACTTTAACTATTGAATTATCCTAGAAGTTTTTTCTAGGCCTTATGTAATGCAAGATTTTATATACAAATAGATAAAAATTCATTTTGAGACTTAAGCAAGTTTTTATAATAAATTATGTGCATAATTTAAATTTTTTTTTGACTTATTTGCTTGATGATATATTTTTATTAATTTATGTATTGCTTAATTGAATTAATATAAAGTTAAAAAATAATAGCATTAATTGTAAAAAGCTAAAAGATACAATTTAATCAACAAAAAAAGATCCAAAAATTAAAGAGAGTAGGTGAGTAAAATTTAAAAAATATGATACTTTTAAAAATAAGACACTTTATGATTTCAATATTTTTATGATGCCATAGATACTAGAAAATGAAAGGAAAAAAGTCCTAAAAATTAGCATACTATGTGGTTCAATTAAAATTATATGAGTGCATAAGTGAAGTTATAATGAGAACTTACTCTATTCTAATTTATTAATAATTAAAATGGACAAAATTGAAAAATAAAAATACCAAAACGTTTCAAAAAATTAAGACAAATATTCAAAATAATTATTTTATAAACTAGGTCAATCTAAACCTAACTTGATATGAATTAGGTTTGGTCAGGGTTGAGTACTATCAAGATATCATCAGGTTGGGTTGGATTCGGGTTGAGAAAATTAATGTTATCCCTCTACTTCAACCCAATCCGAGCCCACCCAATTCGCCTAAATTGCCAATCCTAACTTAAGCTAACAAGCTTAACTATTTAAGCTTAATTTTGTTCATTTAACTCTTTAAATTAACTTGACAATTGATGGTCACATGGCACAAAATAATTAACTCTTTAAATATTGATCTAATTTAACCTCTTAAATTAGTTGATCAATTTAACACTTAAATTAATTAAGCCAAGTGACGCTTCAATTTTTGGTTACCCAAAAGATGGTCACTTTGGAGTGAATTTTCTAACACTTGAAAAGTTCCTCCAAGATTTGGGAAATTCTATTGGTTTTTGTGTGTGACATGATAGGTTCTTGCATTTATTGGATATAAGCTCACAACTCCTTGTGACTTTTGAATATCATACATTCATTTTAGTTTAAAACCTATTTTAAACTAAATCAACTCAATTTAATTAATATCCATTAATTGAAGAGTATCTAATCTCTATGGTCGATGTCCAACCTCAAGCTTATGAAACCCAACTAATTGGCCAAAATAAATGCTTTTAGAGAACCATTATAGCATTATAGCTCTATGCATACTGTGCAAATATGGTCTTTCGTCTCCTATTTCCCGAAAGAGGCCTAGGGAAAGATATTTGCTAGCTCTCTCATAGCCTCGACACTATGTCTTTCAATGTTTGATTTCACTATGTGACTGCAACTTTGAAAAACTCATTTTTCAAATTGTCACACTATCTTGCGTAAGAATTTCTTGAAATCGGTCATTATATAATACATAGGAGATACACTTGCCCTTCATAGAGATGAGGACTCAGATTTTATCTTGAATCTCACAAACCTTTATGCCTAGTAGTTTATGTCCAATTTTTATTTGAGTAGCCCACTAAATGACCAAGAAAGAGTTAAAGCATGAGGACCAAACATAAGATTATCATGGATCCTCAAATCAATGGACTAATTATATGCATTAGCGTAAGTAGAAGAACTTGTCACTGCCATTATCTAGTGGATTCTCCTAATGAGTCTTCAGTACCTTGCTCCATAACAGGCACCCACTAACATGCTTTTATATCTCATATGTGATTGTTCATGGAACGAAGCAACATCAAACCCTTGGATTTATGCATTATTAGTGCAACTGTATCCAAATCTTAGATGCCCTATCCTATAAGATCTTACGACTTGGAAGGTTTAAGATCACGATCATGTAAGACTTATTCTATAATTACTATCTAATGCATAACCAAGTCCCATAGTTAAGTGTGATCTAGGGGTTTTATCCAAATGCTAGCGAGGTAATATAAAGCATAACATGAAGATGACTATATAAAGAATATCATTCAATCAAGATTGCTTTATAAGAAAATAGTTTTACTAGTTTCAAGGCCAATCTAATTAGCTTGCTAGGCTCTATTCCAACAATCTCCCACTAGCTATAAAACTAATACCCTTTGGCCTTGAGGCCCATCTTCTCAAGATGTCCTTCAAAGATCTTTTGCGTTGGGGGTTTTGTTAGTGGATCTGCTATGTTCTTTTCTAAGGTAACTCTATCGACTTGGATGTTATCTTTATCAATGATCTCTTAGACCAAATGATGTCGTCTCAAAATATGCTTGGATTGCTTATGAGATCTTGGCTCTTTAGCTTGCGCTACTGCCCTATTGTTGTCACAGAAGACAACTACTGGCTTAGCAATTCTAGGTACTATATTAAACTTATGAATGACGTTTTTCATCTAAACACCTCTCTTTGCAGTTTCTGAAGCCACAATATATTCTACCTCGGTGGTAGTGTTAGTTGTGGTATCTTGTTTGGAAAGTTTTCAACTCACCACATTGCCATTATGGTAAAATATGAATCCAGAAGTGGATTTCATGTCATCTACATCGGATTGAAAACTTGAATTTGAAAACCTTTCGTGTTTCAATTTTCCATTGTTTATATTAAAAATAGTCTTTTGTCCTTCTCAAGTACTTAAGGGTTGCTTTCACGGCTATCCAGTGACTTTCTTAAGGATTGGATTGGATTGGAACCTACTCATAACACTTAGTGAATGTGCCACATCCAGTCTTGTACATTAAGCTGCATATATTATTCTCCCAATAGCAGAGGCATAAGGTATGTGGGACATCTTTTATCTCTCTTTCTTTGTCTTGGGGGCCATAGACTTGGACAAATGCATGCTATGTCCCATGGGAAGGAATCCCCTCTTGGATTCTTCCATACTAAGCCTCTTTAGTATTTTGTTAATATATAGGGTTTGGGAAAGCCCCAATATCCTCTTCAATCTATCTCTATATATATGTAGTCCTAATATACAGGATGCTTCTCCAAAATTCTTCATTGAGAATTGAGTAGATAATCATGCTTTAATACACTCTAACATTCCTAACTCATTCTCAATGAGAAGGATGTTATCGACATAAAACACAATAAACGATATAGTGCTCCCACTAAACTTTATATATGTACATGGCTCATACACATTTTTAACAAAGCCAAATGATTTGACTGTCTTGTCAAAATATATGTTCCAACTTCGGGACACTTATTTGAGTCCATAAATGGATATATGGAGTTTGCAAACTTTTTGCACACTCCTCTTGGATGTGAAACCTTATGATTGCTCTACATAGATTTCTTTTTCAATGTCGCCCTTGAGGAAAGAAATTTTGACATTCATTTCCTATATCCCATAATCATAATATATGGCTATGGCAAGTAGAATCCAAGTGGATGTAGGCATAGCGACCGGTGAAAAGGTTTCCTTGAAATTGATATTAAGTCATTGTATGTAACCTTTTGTCACTAGTCGTGCCTTAAATCTCATTACTTCTCCATTGACTCTAGCTTTCACTTATAGATCCACTTGCAACCAACGAAAATTATTACCTTTGGTGGACTTATTAAAGTCCATACTTTGTTGGAGTATATATAGCCCATTCTGGATCTCATGGCTTTATGCCAATATCTTGAGTCTATGTCCAACATAACTTCCTCATAGGCCTTTAGATCGCTATTCTATGCCCGTGTCATGAAGAAATTTGAACCTTTTGGGTTGTTTCTTGTTTCGGTCCAACTTTCTTAGAAGTTGTGTGTGAGGCTCTTGTAATTTGCTTGTTTCTACCATTTGTGGGATTAGATAATCTTCTTGAACTTTATCAAGTTCAAAAACAATGCCATTTCTATCTAATAGAAATTAATTTTTCAAAAAGTAGGTGTTTCTCGAAATAAACACCTTTTGTCTCTAGGGATCATAAAAGTAATAACCTATAGACTTTCTTGGGTATCTCACAAACTTGAACAAGGTAGATCTACTATCCAACTTGCCACCCAGTATCTATCTCACATAGGTGGGAAGCTTCCAAACTTTGAGATATTGGTAAGAGGGTGCTTTGCCATACCATATCTCATGCGGTATTTTTGGTGCCGACTTTGAAGGTACCATGTTTAGTAACTTCATTGTCATTTCTAAGTCATATCCCTAAACTGATATGGGAATATCAAAAACGCTCATCATGGAATATACTATGTCTAATAAGGTATGGTTTCTCCTCTTGGTTACTCTATTATATTGGGGTATTTCGGTTGGAGTCCAGTAAGAGAGAATCTCATTTTTTTTAGATTATGCAAGAATTTGATACTTAAGTATTCTCCCCCTCGATCCGATTGAAGAGCTTTAATACTAAGTCTCTTTTGCTTTTCTACTTTATTCTTATACTCTTTGAAATTTTCAAAAATTTCAAACTTGTACTCCACAAGATACACATGTCCAAACCAACTATAATCATTGGTGAAGGTGATGAAGTAAGAATAGCCTCTTATTCCACTAACTCTTAGTGGACCACAAACATCTATATAGATCAAATTCAAGGGATTTGTGGAGCGCTCCATTTGTCCTACAAAAGGAACTTTTGTTATTTTTCTTTTCAAATAAGATTAACAAGTAAAAATGCCTTCAACACCACTAACATTTAGTGCTTTGAGAGCTTCTAACTTGTTCATCCTATTTTTAGACATATGCTTAAGTCTTGCATGCTATAGAATGACATCTTCTTGGTTATCTAATTTTCTTTTATTTGATTGAACGTGCATTAGTGAAGGTTGAGAATCGAGTACGTATAATCTATTAACTAATGTACCTTGAGCAATTAAAGAACCTTTTTTTAATGCATTCAAATTCCCATTTAACATAGAAAATCAAATCCTTCATTATCAAGAATGGGAATTGAAATAATATTTTTAACAAGGTAGGGTACATAATAAATTAGATTAAGAATAATGCAAGCATTTCCCAAGTTTAACTTGATAATGCCTTAGACCATGGTGGAAACTCTTGCTCTATTTCCTAGGTAGAAAATCATATCCCCTTCACGAAGACTCTTTTTTCTTTCCATCCTCTGTAATGAATTATGAAGGTGAGAACCACATATGGTATCAAATACCTATGAGAAAGAATTAGTCGTTAAATGTACCTTAAAGAAGTATATACCCTTCTTAAAGGTTGCAAGGCAAGCTTTGCCATTTCTTTTCTAATGTCTCTTTTTCTGCAATGGAAACAACTTGCTTTGATTTTAGCCTTTTTCTTAACCCTCTTGGAACTTTTTTTGGGTTGCTTCCTTTTGGAGGAAGAAATCTTCTTCCTCTTATCTCCATTTCTTGGGTCCCTAAGGCCTTTCGATTTAGAGAAGAAATAATCATAAGAAGCTTTTCCTTTTCCATTGTTACCTTAGCAATCACAAATATGTTCACCAATTCGTTAATCGTAACCTCTTGCTCAGATATATTGAAGTTCATAATAAATTGGTCGAACGATAAGGGTAATGACTAAAGGATCAAATCCACGTATAGATCATTGTCCATGATCATATCAAGTTGTCTAAGTTTCTTGATCAGTCTAATCATCTTGAGCCCATGATCATGAACATTGAATGATCTACCATCCTTAATCTAAGGAGCTCTTTTGATAAAGCAAACCTTTCATGTCTAGATTGTATACCATACAACTCTTGTAGGTGCTTGTAGATCTCACTTGCATGTTTCATATGCTCGTGGGCCTTTTAGAGCTCATTAGTCATAGATTCCATCATAATACATCTTACTTGTAGTTTATCATCTACAAATTTAGTGAGCACTTCATGAGCCTTATCAGAAGGGTCATCACATAATGTGTCCAATGGACTTTAATCAAGGCCATAGGTCCTTTTTTCAGAGTCAAGAATTATCTTAAGGTTTCTCAACCAGTTTTGGAAGTTAAGTCCAGTGAGTTTATTAGTTTTCAAAATGCAAACGAGTGGATTTTTAGCCATTTTATTTTGAAGATTTCAAAAATCTACAAGAGGTGAAAAAGGAGTGTAAACATATAATTGAATATTGACATTTAAAGAACATTTTCATGGTCTTTCAAGCATGCTTTTGTCCCACTATTTTATCAAATCCTTCATCCTCTAGAGGAATTTCAAAAATCATATTTCCTAGTGAGAATCAAGATCCTAAGGACTTGTAAGTAGACCTCTTTGAATGGATATATATCTACAAACAATCCAAAGGTAAGCAACTTTTGCTAATTGTATCTTATGTAACTCTTGATATATTTTGCCTCACCTTTTCATGTAGATCCCCTATAAGGATGATCTCTACATTACTTGGTGTTAAGTTAAACCTACCAATCATTCTTTGATTCGAGATGGGCAGCACAGCGTCCCCCATGACTGAGTATATAATGTATGAGCATCCTAAAATCAAAGTGCATAATATGCTAAGTATATGATCACAGCTTTCCATCTAAGTGTGACCCCTATAACTGGATGTATATAATACAAAAATGGTAGCATCATCATTCCACATACTATTGGTAGAAAACTTAGATTAATTAAAACTCTTTTAATTTGTATCTATTTGACTTAATATTTGAAAAGCACTTAGACATTCTAAGTGGAGGGTTTTTGCTTGTAAAGTCCTCATCATTTTTATATTTTTATTTAGGTTTTCTATATTCCAACCATGCATCTCATACATCAATACGATATGGAAAACATAAATAAGTAAATACGCTTAGCATGCTCCTAGGGTGGGATGACTATGAGCCTAACCAAGTGATGCACTTAGAGCTATAGGTACATTTTTTCTTTGATTTTAAGTGGGTTGATTAAACTTAGCTATTACATGAGTGTATTCCATACGTTTATGGGTCTTCAAGCTTCCATGGATGTTCTTTACTCTTTGCAACTTTTACAAGATAAAGAAAACCTCATTTCTAGTTATTCTACTCATAACTTTTATAAGATAGGACAAGAGGCATGTAAGCCCCATTTAATACAACCCATTTTAACAATTTGAAATAAATCAAATCAATATTAAAAGGTCATGATCATCTCTATTTATTCATCATTCATTCAACATTTAATTATCAACAAATAAATTAAGAATTGACATTCAATTTCAACAATTAAATGCTTATCTCATGAACAAATAATTGGCCAAGCATAAAAATTATGCTTAAAGTAGGAGATTAAAATTAACAAGTTTTTAAAAGTAATAAAAAATGTCAAACATAATTTTGAGAGCTCGCATAACATTTGTGCATTTAATATGTTTGTGATAGTTCAATTTTGATCACAAAAAGGAGTCAAAAAATGAAAGAATTTCATCTAAGACAAAAATTGGCCATTGCTAGCCTAGGCTAGGCATGCTGCTGTGTAGTAGGCATGCACTTGGTGCGTCCATTGCTGGCTAGCGCCCAATTAAGGCAGGGTAGCTAGCCCTATTTTGAGGTATCGTCCAAGTCACTTCAATTTTCATCAACTTTTCATGCAACAAAAATTTTAGAGCAGCTTATAAATACTATAACACACATTTTAGATGGAATTTCAGAATTAAAACATCTTTCAAAATTGAAATTTCAAGCCTCCAAACATGCTTTCAAAAATAAGTTCAAGTGAGAATCATATTCTCCAAAACTCTTGACATAACCCTATCAAATTAGATCCAAAAATGACCAAAACTATTTTAGCCATTCAACAACATGCTATATCAACATATAACATCAACTAATGCTAAATCAACATTCAACATTATAAGCTATGAATTAAAACATACAAATTACATGAATCAACACTTAAAACGCATAATAGCATGCTTTCTATTCATCAATCAAGGAGCCACATACAACATCATCTAAAAACTCCAATCCATCATATGAATCAATAATTTTGTGATTTTGATCAATCCATCACATGAACCAATCAATCAAAAAATCTAAATTATAGCATGAATTAGGCTCTGATACCACTTGAAGGCAAGAGTAGTACTAGGATCCAACAATTAAAACTTCAAATGCTAAAACTAACTAGGCTACTCAAGCTAACAAGGATCTAAACATGCTAGTGATTCAGATTTAGGTAGATAATTACCTTGATTAGCTTAATTCCAAGGAAAAAATGAAGAGCTCTTATTCAATCTAAAATCTGCTGAACAGCAGCGTAGCAGAATCAATGCAACTTTTGCATGAGTCAAACTTCTCCAAAAATTCCAAAAACATTCCAGTAGCTCCTCAACTCGTTAATGGATCTACTATGAAAATTTTAGATCAAAAATCCTTTTGGATCTCTTGGAATAAAATCGCCGACTATTCCCGTTGGTGGATCTCCAAAGGCTTAGCAAACTATTTATTTTGCCTCTAGCGAAATGACCTACACAGTAAAGAAATTTACTATCACTCCTCATAATTAGATGGAGATTGATAGGAGAGATGAGAAGTAGTGGCTGATTTTACGGGTTGGAGAAAAAGAGGAAGATGAACTTCAACACATTAATGAACACCTTGAGAATTGAGGGAAAATAGTGAGAAACTAATTTTTCACTTGTGAATTGCATGTTGTTACCTACCTCACCTCTATATCTGTATATAGAGGGACGATGATGTGACACCAAATTGGCATCACGCCTTCCTTAAGGTGGGGGACCGCTAACATGCTTGTAATGCGTGTAAGTTGGCAAATCAAATCTAATTTCTATTTGTGTGCATTACAATTTCATTTGAAATCTAATTTCAAGCTAATTAAAATGGCACACCAAATGAACCTTTTATTTGATTTTTCCTCCAAAAATGATTCTTCGTATTAATTAAATTAAACACTTTAATTCAATTAATTAACCTTTGACTTAACACTTATGCCAACAAGCTTAATTCCTTAAGCTTAATTTTGTTAATTTAACTCTTTAAATTAACTTGATCAATTGGTGGTCACATGGTATCAAATTGTTAACTCTTTAATTATTAATCTAATTTAACTCTTAAATTAGTTGATCAATGTAACATTTAAATTAGTCAAGCCAAGTGACACTTCAATTTTCGGTCACCTAAAAAATCAGTCACTTTAGAGTGATTTTTCTAACACTTAGAAAGTTCCTCCAAGATTTAGGAAATGCTATTGGCTTTTGTGTGTGAATCGACAAGTTCTTGCATTCATTGGACATGGGTTCACAATTCTTTGTGACTTTTGAATTTTATATTCATTTTAGTTTAAAACTCTTTTTAAACTAAATCGACCCAATTCAATTAATCTTCATTAATTGAAGAGTACTCAATCTCCATGGTTGATATCCAACCTCAAGCCCAATGAGCTCAACTAATTGGTCAAAATGAATATTTTTAGAGAACTATTATAGCTTTACACGTTCCATGCAAATACGGTTTTTTCATCTCTTATCTCTCAAAAGAGGCATAGGGCAAGATATTTGTTAACTCCCTAATAGCTTCGATATTATGTCTCTATTCTCCATGTTTGATTCCACTATGTGACCTTATCTTTGAAAATTTCTTTTCCAAATTATCACACTACCTCGCACAAGGATTTCTTGAAATTGATCATTGTAGAATACATAGGAGATGCTCTTACCATTCCCAGAGATGAGGAGTTGGACTTCATATTGGACCTCACAAACCTCCATGCCTAGCATCTTATGCCTAGCATCTTATGCCTAGTCTCTACCCGAGTGGCTCGCTGAGTGACTAAGGAAGAGTCAAAGTATGAAGATCAAACACAAAGCTATCATGGATTCTCAGGTCAAAGGAATAATTATATGTATTAGAGTAAGTGGGAGAACTTTTCACGATGGCTATATAGTGGATTCTCTATGTGGGTTTTCAATACCTTACTTACTAGCAAGCACCTACTAACATTCATTTATATCTCATATGTGATTGTTCATAGAATGGAGCAACATCCAACTCTTAGATTTATACATTATTAATGCAAGTGTATTCGGATCTTAGATACTTTATCTCATAAGATCATAGGACTTAGAAGGTTTAAGATCATGACCATGTAATACTTATTCCATGATTACCATCTAATGCGTAACCAAGTCCTATAGTCAAGTGTGATCTAAGGGTTTCATCCAAATGCCAGTGAGGTAATATATAGTATAAGATGAAGATGGCCATATAAAAAATATTATTCAATCAAGAATATTTTACAAGGAAATAGGTTTACTATTTCTAAGGCTAATCTAATTGCCCTACTGGGCACTATTCCAGCAATGTATTCTCGATTTAATTGTTCCTTTTTTAAGATATGGCTTGAAAAAAGGTTGTATTACATTTTCCCTCCATTAGCTACCTACATGCTACCTTCGATTTCTAATATTCTTTTTCCATAGTCCAACTCTTGCATGGTGAGTTGATGCTACATTACACTATAGTAAAGTTTCTTCATTAGGTTTTGAGTCATATATAACTTCACATTCTAGAACATTCTTTTAAGCCTTTTTCACCTTATCAAACACATTCCCAAAAACATTAATCTTATTCCATTCTTTTAGATGAGATGTTATCCGATAATTTTTCTGTTGAAGCTTATATAGATCATATCTCTTAATCGGATTCTCCAAGCTTTTCTGAATTGAGTTGAGAAACTAATGATGTTGAGTCCACATGTTCATGAATCTAAATGAGGATTTATTTTTATTGACATGGGAACCTAAGTCGATCAAAATTAAATAGGCAATGCTGAGCACCAAATTGAGATAAATGTTTAGCAATTATTTTTTCAAATTTATTTGCCCATGCAATAGATATTGGTATACTGTTTAATTTTTGCCATAATTTGTGATTTTTCCATGTAGAATTTGTACCTTCTATTAGTATGTCTAGTAAATTATAGTCCATAATTGCTTTACCAAATTCCGCCATTACATTATAATTAGGGTATGCTCCTCTTTTTCTCTCCTCAATTCGCTCTATGATGTTCAAATCTTCTCCTACCATCCAAGGACCATCACCTGGTATATATTCACTTAAATAATCCCATGGCCATCGATGTGCGATCACTCCATATTTTGTATACACAATGGATATATACAATGGTTTTGTTTATAAATTAAATATCAACTTCATATCTAAAAGTTGTTCATTGTCTAGTAAAACCTCCACCAAAATTTGTTTACATAAAAGAATTATGTTTGATTATTGCAATTTCCAATCACACTTTTAAATCTAAGTTTTCTAGACATATAATCGTGTTATCACCGAACCATTAGTTTCAAAATGGCCATAAATTTCAACTTGTTTCTCTTTTGAATAACTTTAAGGATTGATTGATGCTTTTTATTTCTAATTTGTCTAATATTCCAAATTAAACGATCTATCCTTATAAAGAATGAGCTACCAATGTTGACCTCGTTAAACTTTGTGTCTGAACTTTTCTTAGGGCTTGGCTTTCTTCTCATTTTTTCCTTTGTCATGAGTATTTTCAACCTTAAGATCTTCCATGGAATTCTAGTTTATGTGTTTGGCTATGATTTTGCTATCATTCATCTCCTTTAACTGGTAATCCATATCCAATATTTGTACATTCCTACTTGATGCCAAATGATTATCATTTGGAACTGGACTATTCATATTTGGTCTATTTTCTTCATTATGCTCTAAATGATGTGCTATTTGTGATTGAGATTTTGAAAGCTCAAGAGCTTTATTTATTGCATTTTGGTTATACTTTCTAGCTTGTTCAATAAATTTTCTAAACACAACTCCTTTCGTAATCATAGTAGGTGATAAACTTGGGCTTATGTTTTAGGCATGAACTTGATATATATGTGAGATGGGACAGCTCACTAGGCCTAGCCCAATAATCTATTAACTCCTTTCAACTCCAAATAGGAGTTTCCAGGTCCACCTAACATCAGAAGCCCAATTGTGCTTCCAGACCCAGTTGGGCTGAGTCACTTGACCACAATTTGCTAGTTGAATGGATAGTTCTCGACCCTACTCAATAGGAGTCTTCAAGCCCCCTAGTCTGTTAAGCCATTACCTTGGTTAATTGCCTTATTTGATTGACTGCTGTTGACTAAAGTGCTCACTTTGATGTTGAATCATATTCATGTCGCATTTAATGCCTTGACAATTAGCGTGCCTCCATATTAATGGTGCATGCCACCCTAGTACTGCCTCTACCACCAACTCTAACACCAACTTTGTTAAGAGGCACACCCCCAGAGTACTTTCACCCTGGAAAGTAGGAAATGATGCCACCTGGAATAGTACTGGGATGAAAAATGACCAACAACTCTCAGGCAAGGACAAAAGCCCTTTACACTTGATAAGGGCATCTTGGATATATCACACACCTAAGGAAGACTATAAATACCCCATTGCTAGCCACCTTCCAAGTATGCTATATCATTATGTGCTCTTACTTTGCTGCTCAATTATCTTACTTGATTAGTACTAACTTGAGCATCGAAGTGCTTTAGCTGGGAGCTCCTCGACTAGTTTGACATTTACTATTGGTTGCAGATCGTAGCCCAAAAAGATCTTAATATTGGATCATTCGAGCACTCTGGTTGAGTTAGCCCAAACTCAACCCAATTCACTAAAAACAGCTTTCAACCTTATCATTTTAGCATCATCTATGGGAAGCTTTGAGATTGCAACTAAAAAAATGGTAAACACCAGGAGAACCACATTTGAGAAGGAAAAAAATAGGAGGACAACATCTCCTCTTCCTCCTCAACCTCAATAATGTTTGTATGCCCTAGGCCCGAACACTCTATCAGAGCAAGTTGTAATGTTGATCATGCCTCAGCTAATGTAACTTATAAGTGAATAAATCTCTACCTAAATCTCTGCTCAACTTTCTATGGCATTGAACAGGCACACAACCATAAGCTGACAGTGCAACTCTGTAATGGCCACCCTAGAGAAGAGGTTTCTCCAGTCACAGTTGCCAAGAGTCTAGATGACCACCAGCTAAATAAAAAGCAAGCCCTAGGTGCCCCCGAGAAGAGAGAGGATGACCCAAGCTAAGGGAAAAATTGCTGACTCTATAGACCATTATGTTCAACCTATTGGAGCCCCACAACATGATAAAGTTGAATATTCTAGATTGGACCAGCATAAAGAAATGGATGAATCTATGGATCACATGACCCAGCTAATTTGAGTCCCATAGCACGATAGGTCTGAGCACGCGAGGCCTCATCTTAATCAAAATATTACCCAAGCTTATCAGAAGAAGTAGGTAGAAGTTTCCCACTAAGTACAGTAGCGTAACAGGCACTTTAACGAGATTTCAATGAAAAATACTAAAAGGGTACCTAACCTAGAGGGCCCTAAAGGTCTTATCGAGAGAGAGAGAGTCATCATTTATTCAGGAGATTATCAATGAGTGTATTGCTGTTGATGCTAAAGTACCAATCAGACTCTTATAGTATGACAGTTTAATTAATCCCAACGAGCAGTTGATGTAGTTCTAACATATGATGCAACTACATGGGCATAATGAGTATATCCACGTGAAGATGCTGATGACCACATTCCAAGACATAGCACTTAATTGGTGTATTAAGTTGGAACCTTTGGCGTTATACTCCTACGACTAACTTTATGATAAGTTCTTGTACAGTTAGCTAGTTAATGAAAGGTAAAGTTCTCCTACACCTATCTCCATACTGTCAAGTAGAACGAAGGGGATTCCTTCCATAAATTTTTTACAAGGTTCAACATGGAGGTGCTGAAGATTGATAATCCCAGGATTGAGTTCCTAATTGATGTATTAATTTTGGGCTCCAACATAAAAAATGTGCTAATGCTTTGGCGCCAGAGTACCTACAGTCGATGGAGAAATTGCTCAATCTAGTGGGGTGATACATGACCTAGGAGGAGATGAATAGGCTAAAGTTCAAAAACTTTGGGGTTGACAAAAAGAAAAATGAGGAGAAAGATGACCAGAGAGAGAGAGAGGTTGATCTCCAATAAAGCACTTCTATGACTATACTCTGTTGAACATCCCAAGAAGAGAGGTCCTATTTACAATCTAGTATAACAACCTTTTCAAGAAATCAATAAAGCTAATGGAGATTGAAGTAATAAAAAAATTGAAGAAATATGGCCATTTTCATAAATAAAGGGGTTATGACACAGATGATTGCTTCAATCTTTAGGATGAAATTGAGAGGCTCATCAGGTACGGTCATCACAAAAATATATGGCTAGTGATGCATAGGTTGAAGGGGGCAAAACTAATTGAAATCCCCATAGCAAAAAGTTGGTTAGCCCGATGAGAGAGGATAAAGGAAAAAAACCCACCCAGGATAATTGCCCATCCATTTAAGGAGTGATGGACATGATTGAGAGAGGTCCCACTGGAGGGGACTCAAAGTCAGCAAGAATGCAGACACAGAGCAGGCTAGAGTTGACCAAAGCCTCCCCAATTAGAACAACATTTTACTTATCCACAAGCACAGAGTCTATCTCCTTCATTGACGACGACTTGGCCCACCTCAAAGGGAAAAATATCGGCTATAAAACTGATTGTTCTATGGTAGTCTCTATTGATAATGCTAATTTTAAAGTTAGAAAGGTTTTGGTTGATAACGATAGCTCGGCCAACATTATCTTCCTCTTGACATTGAAAAGGATGAACTAGGCCAACTGAAATTTGAGCCCGTGCATACCGCTCTGGTCAGGTTTAGGGGGTTGAAAATCATTTTAGAAAATTCCATCAACCTCTTTACATTATTTGGGAAGGTGCCCCAAAGAAGGATATTGATGATAAACTATCTGGTGGTCGATGCCTTATTTACATATAATGTAATAATTGGTTGACCAACTCTAAATGATTTTTGTGCCATTGTGTTGACCTATCACATAAAGATCAAATTTTGAATCCCAGCAAGCACGGGTGAGTTTCTGTGTAATATTAAGAAAGCCTGGTGATGTTATAACATTTTGGTCGAGTCAAGCGAGTAGAAGACTCAACTAAAATTGAAGATCTCAAAAGATGCCCCTGTAGCAGAACCAGAGAAGGGCCAAGCCTATAAGAAGAGAAAGTTGGAGGATACTCGAGTGGAGCCCAACAAAGAGTTCAAGATGATTGAGCTGGAGCCTGAGAACCTCGACAAGACTACCAGAATTGAAACAAATATGGGCCCTCACTTAGAGTGTCTCATTGTTGATTTTCTACAGAGAAATGTCAATATTTTTGTATAGAAAGCATTCAACATCTAGGGAATTGACTTCAGTGTGATCACTCACCACTTCAATGTCAACCCTCATGCAAGCTACTCAAGCAGAAGATGAGAAACTTTAATGTTGAGAGGACCTAGATCATCAAAGAGAAAATCGGGAAACTCTCAGATGCAGGTTATATTATAGAAATTCAATATCTATCGTAACTTTTTAATGTTATACTCATCCCCAAGAATGAGGGACCATAGCATATGTGTAATGATCTCACTGACTTGAATAAAGCTTGCCCTATGGATCCTTACCTTTTGCTTTAAATAGATTTACTAGTAGATTCCACGGCTAGATGTAAATTATTGAGTATGATGGATGGATTTTAAGGGTATCATAAGATATTCATGGCTCTTGAAGACATGGATAAAACCTATTTTATAGTCCCTAATGGAGTTTATTGCTTTTTGTTCATGCCTTTTGGATATAAAAATGTTGGAGCAACCTACTAGAGGCTAGTCAACTTTATGTTCAAGAATGAGATAGGTAAGTCTATAGAGGCTTATGTCAATGGCATGATTGTAAAGACAGAAAAGGCTAATGACCATTTACTCGACCTCAATCAAACTTTTGCCATACTAAAAGTGTTTGGTCTGAAGCTAATTCCAAATAAGTATATGTTCGAGGATTGAGAAGGTAAATTCTTTGGTTATATAGTTAGTCAACAAGGTATTGAGGCCAATCCATAGAAAATTTAGGCCGTATTAGATATTGCTCCTCCCTGAACAGTTAAAAATATATAATGTCTAATTGGGAGAATTATTGCCTTTAGGAGATTAATCGCTTAATTAGCCGACAAGAACCTACCTTTCTTCATAATTCTCAAAAATGCTAAGAAATTGGGCTTTTAGTGGAATAAACAGTGTGATCAGGCTTTGGTTGAATTAAAGTAGTATTTGTCCTCACCTCTCATGCTTGTGAAACCTAAACTTGGAGAGGTACTTCACATATACTTGGCTGTCTCAAAAGCATCGATTAGGTTAGTCTTTGTCTCGACCAGAGATAAAAGTTACTGACTAGTTTATTATTGCAGTAACTCCAAGGACCAAAACATAACTATTTAGGGATCAAGAAGTTTGCCCTAGCATTAGTCACCGCGGCTTGAAAGCGGCATCTATATTTTTAGTCTTATGCCATAATAGAATTGACAATCTAACCGTTGAAGCAAGTGCTCTTGAAGCTAGACACATCTAAGAGGTTAACTAAATGGACCATTGAGTTGGGAGAATTTAATATCAGCTTTTAACACAGAATAGCCATTAAAGTGCAGGTCTTGGTTGACTTCATCATCGAGTGGGTCGATCTTCTCAAAAAAGGCAGCAAAGCTTATCTTGCTTGGACTTTAGATATTGATGGATCATCGACCACATTAGGAGAGGGAGCAGGAGTAGCTCTCCGTTCCCCAACAATAGAGGAGTATGATTTTGTGATCAAACTCAACTATACAGTTACCAATAATGAGGCAGTGTACATAGCTCTCCTCGCTGGAATGGGGATGGCACTCAACTGAGGAGCTAACCACCTAGTTGTGATCATAGATTCTTAATTGGTAGTGAAACAGGTTGAAGGAAATTTTGAGGCCAAGGACTCGACGGTGAGCTAGTACCTATGGAGGTTATAAAATTACAATAGTGATTTAAAAAATTCACTCTCAGTTAGGTACCTTAATCTAAGAGCGAACATGCAGATGCCATGTCCAAATTTGCTAGCTCAACTAGAGACATAAGAGATAGGACGATAACATTTTTGGTCAATGATAGACTATCAATCAGTCCTTTCATAGAGAACTTGGTAGGGAGCATCGAGGAGATAGTTCCTTCATGGCAAGATCAAATAAAACTCTACTTGAATCATGACACGATTCCCAAAGATAAAAATATAGCTCATTGCCTTTGAGGACAAGTTACCAAATTTGCACTCGATGAATATGGCCAGCTCTATAAGAGGTCGATCTCAGGATCACCCTTGAGGTGTTCGGGCCCTGACCAGGCTCATGAGGTCTTCTAGGATATCGACACAAATATGTGCAGGAACTATTTAAGAAAAAGGTCCCTTGCTCATAAAATCATCAAGTATTGATACTATTGGTTGACCTTATTGAAAGATACTATTGATTTTGCTCAAAAATGTCCATCTGCCGAGTCCATTTGAACCTCTCACATCAACCTATTTCGTCTATGGTCAATGTTCAGATTTCATGGCCATTTGACTAGTGTGGGATTTATATTTTGGGCTCACTGCCAAATATAATAGGTCAGCAAAAGTTTATAATTGTAGCGGTCAAGTATTTCACCAGGTGAGTTGAGGTCAAAGTTGTCCTAAAAATAACTAACGCTGCCATCAAAAGTTTTATTTGAAAAAATATCATTTGTCATTTTGGTCTACTTAAGATCCTTATTTCAAACAATAGGACCTAGTTCTAGAGCAGAAATACTTGAAGTTGGTGCGAGGCCTTGGGAATCACCCAATATTTTACCTTAGTGGGTTACCTTCAATCAAATGGCTTGACAGAGATGACAAACATAACAATCCTTGACCTCTAAAAATTAGAATCCAAGATACTAGGTCTGGTTAGGAAGATGACCTTCTAAGAGTGTTATGGGCATACAGGACAACCCCCCACATAGCCACATGTCACAACCTTTATAGCTTAGTTTATAGGTCCGATGCTGTCCTCCCTTTAGAGCTTATACGATATACAGCTCGAGTGATTCACCTCCATTCACGTAAAACTACATTAGAAAGGAAGCTTGACCTTGAGACTATTGATGAACAAAGTAAGAAGCCTACAACACCATGCAGAACTATAGATCAAAGATGGCAGAGAACTACAATAAAAGGGTCAGGTTATGCCGTTTTAAGGTTGGAGACCTTGTTCTCAAAAAGGTAGAAGTATCTAAGAATATTGGCAAACTTGACATAAAATGGGAAAGACCCTATTCGAATGTAAAGATATCAAAGCATAATGTTTATCGACTTGCCAATGTCGATGGGGATGAGCTCTCTCTTCCATGGAGTGCCATCAACTTAAAAAAATTCTATACATAAGAGCACATTGTAATCATCTTCATATTCTGTGTTATAAATAAATTTCTGGCAATACTATTATCATTCACTTGCATTGTTATAGATGTATCTATCTTGCACAACTTGAAGCTTCAAGTCAAGCCCATAGTTGACCTAAAAGTTACTTCATGCTACCAAATCAAGTATTAAGGTTATCCTGTAGTTGACCTAAAAGTAGCTTCATGTTGCCAAACCAAGTTTCAAGTCGATCTCGTAATTGACCTAAAAGTAGCTTTAAGTTATCAGATCAAGGTTGTAAGCCCCAACTTTAAGTCAACCCCATAGTCGACCCAAAAGCAGCTATAGGCTGCAAACTTAAGGCTTTTCAGCCTAAACTATGTAGTCGACCCTGCTGTCGACCAAGCAAGTAGCTTTTTAGCCAAAATTGTACAATCGACCCTGTAGTCGATCAACAAATCAGCTCAACATTGCAAAGTTAAGAAACTTTAAACTCTACTATAAAGTTGAGGTAAATTTTAAAAATAGATCGTTGAACATACTTCAATAAGACTATGTGTATCTCTCAACAGTAACCTAAATCGATGATAAAGTTCTTGGTTTTTTGGTTAATTAACATGGTTATCAACCTATCAACCACACAATTGCGATGAGATAGTTACATTTAACAAGAAGGCTATAAAATTAATTTGATACACATTGAGTAGAATCAAAGTAATATTTCAATAAATCAAATGTTTATGACAAAGGAAAGCTACCCTTAATTAAAAAAAAAACAAAGAAAGAGAGTAAGAATCTCAACTCTGGCTTGACCCAGCACCTTTCTATCAACTTGTTTGGGCATCATCTTGTATGTCCTGTTTAGGTTCGAGCATCATTGATGTAAGGGGTAGAACTGCTCGCGTTAGCTGCGAGGGCCCTACAACATCGCCCATAAAGTCAATTAGCATACCACATACTGGAGGACGTCGACCTTTCTATCTTTGAGTTAGAAGGTAAAGTCCTTAGCAAAGGTGAATTCCGTCACCAGATCAGCTAGCCTACTCTTAACCTAAGCCTGTCTCTATTGAGCTTTGATCATAAGCTTGATGGGAGCATTTTTTGTAGTGTTCTTTTCCACGTCTTCCTGAACCACGGCTTTTTCAAACTCAGGGTAATAGTGCATGTCTAGGTGAGCTTATTTTATCTTTGTCCTTATGCCAAAAGGCATAGCCTAGGTGTTTGAGTTACTTCACTATCTTCTGAAATGCATTGCGAGCATCATTGATTGAGAGAACCACGCTCGTGTTCTGAAAAGCTGAGCTGAGCATAAACTGCTCCACCACCTCTCTTTATATTAAAAAAAACTATCTAGAGAATATTGCTCGAGCCTCCTTAAGTGCAGTAGCATGGCCAATTGATCGACTAGACTAGTAGCTCACTTGCATGTCTAGGTGAGCTTTCTTCAGCATTGAGTCTATTAAGCTCCCCTCTTCTATAACCTCGACCAGTTATTAGTCTTTCATATTGAGTTGTTCTTGGAAGTTGGCCATCTCCTTGGTCAGCTGATCGACTTAAAGTTGGGAAGATTTATGCTAAACCTTCAGAGTTTCCATCTTCATTCCCTTCTACAATTTTTTATGGTCAGCTAGAGCCAATTCCAACCTGTGGTAGAAATAGTTCTCGAGCTAGCTCACTTGAAATAGAGATTATCATTAAGTAATGTAATTGGCTGAAAGCAGAATTCAACTAGAAAATAATCGACCTCATACTTACCATATTGTAGTAGTAGGCTAGAGCCCTGAGCACGCCAGCCTGGTTTAAGCCCATGAACTTCCGCTGGTCCACGGCAAAGAGCCCAGCTATCGTGCATTTGAGTGCACCAGCGTTTATCATCCCCAATGATATGATCAAGCTTGAATTTATCATCTCCATAGTGAGGTTAGTTTTGAATTGGGGCAATGGCAACTTGAGTATCTGAAACAAGAACCCATCGCTATGCTTGCCGAATAGGTCATAGTCGATGGCCCTTTTCTGTTTGCTTTTATTGTCCACCATATTTTTAGGCATCAAGCCTCCCTACTCAATTATATATCTCTTGCCCCAAACCACAGGGCTACTTTGAACATACTCTGCTAATCAAGTGGGTTGGAGCACTTGCTCGATCTATGGCATGGCTAGGGTAATGGTTGAGGATACTACCTCTGCTGTAGAAGTTGCATCTCATTGAGCAGCAGCTCAATAATGTTCATTTTTTCTTTTTGCCCTAGCCAATGCCTTTTTTCAATTACTATACATGATTTTTTCTCGATTTGCTAACAAAGGACAAAATAAAGAGTAATTAGGATTGAGTAGAAAGAGTAAAAATATACAATTATCACTGTCGATAAGGATTTCTACGAAGCTAGTTGCCTGCAGGCAAATTCAGCTTGGTCGGCGATAAGCCAGCCAACACTAGACATCTCTCTTTAATCAGAATTGAGGCCTCAATCTGGCTAAACGTGATTAGATTTTGAACGAAAGTGTTAGGCCAGCTTGATGTTTGGTTCCCTGGTATCTCAATGTGCCCCCTTTACTAGCTTCTTCGAATATTAAACTTATTAGGCCCTCAAACATACAAATAATACTTTTTTTCACTCTTGGTCATATGATGAGGAAGGGGTGATAAGGAATTTTTAATACGGGCACGCTGTCAGGTAATAAAACCTAGACTCTTTAATGTTACTAGACTTTTGGGATATAGACAAGTGGAATAAGTTTGAAAAATTGACAAAAAATGCTAACTGGCCAAATAAATGCATCAGTATAGAAAAATTATATATAGTAACGAAGCAGTTTGGTAGGAGCTATGTTATGCAAACTTTGAGGCCCCCCAGGAGGTCAACTATTTCAGGTGCTAGAGAAAACCTAAGGCCACATATAAACCCCTCATCGAACACCATTATACACCTCCTTAGAGATTGATACATTCTACCATACGACCCAGGCACCAGGAGTTCATACTCCTCGAGAATATGGTACATTTATCTAATGCAAACCAAGTCAGTAGGGGTGATTTTGAAAACTATCTTGCTATTGTGGTCAGAGGTAACAATCGACCATGTAATGTTGGCACTTTACTTGGGTCAGCCTCACCTCCAAAAATAGCCTTCTCAATATTAAAGCTGCTGGAGGTCGAGCAAAGCTATTAGATGTACTTTTAGACATACTTTCATCCCCAACCTTCCCATGGAAGTGTGCACTGTGGGACCTAGTGTCCTCCTTATTTGATGAACTCGACATCTTTAAAAAAAAATGAAGGAAAATAGAAACTCGAAGAAAAGCTTACAGTTTTTTATTGGAAAGCTCTAAAATGCAAAAAGGGTTAAGGGCTCTGAATGCAATAATTGACAAGACCAAATTTAGTAAAAGTGAAAAATGAATATTTCTACCCCATCTATTTATAGGCATTCAGACACGAAAATCTAAACAACAGTAATAATTTCACAGTTGTCTCTTATCACTTCGTATACCATAAGGTAATTGATGTATTAAATGCACAAAGCCCTGGTTGTGTATTCAAAAACCCAGGGAGAGAATTTAAAAAATTGGGTCAACAGTTTAAAAACCTTGGTCGAACGTGCATAGCCTTCATTCAGTTGTCTACTCCCTACTCTTTCCGATCAGTAAGCTCAATTAGGTCCGCAAGTAGGGGGAACTCATGATATGGGATAGCCCAACAAGTTTAGCCCAATAAGTAATCGACTCTTATTGACTCTAAAGAGGTTTTCTAGGCTCATATAATATTTAAAGCCCAACTGTGCTTCTAGATCCAACTGGGCTAAGTTACTCGACCACAATCGTCTGGTCGAATAGATAGTTCTCAACCCTACCCGATAGGAGGTTTCAAGCTACCTAGTCCGTTTAGCCATTTCCCTAGGCGAGCACCTTATTTGGTTGAACACGATTAACTAGAGTGCTCACTCTAGTGCCAAATCATATCCTTGCCGCATTTGATGTTCTGACAGTTAGTGTTCCTTCACATTAATGGTTCGTGCCACCCCAGTATCGTCTTTGCCACCAATTTATTTGGGAGGTATGCCTCCAGAGTACTATTCATCTTAGAAAGTAGGAGATGATGCCACTTGAAATAGTACCAGGATGGAAAATGACCTACGATTTCTAGGTAAGGACAAGAGCCCTCTACATTTGATAGAGGCATCTTAGATATATCACATACTTGGAGAAGGCTATAAATACCCCATTGCTAGCTACTTTCCAGGTATACCATGTATACTATATGCTCTTACTCTATTGTTCGATTATCTTACTTAACTAGTACTAACTTAAGCATCGGAGTGCCTTAGTTGGGGGCACCTCAGCTAGTTTGATGTTTGCTATTGGTTGCAGATCTCAGCCTAAGAAGATCTTACTGTTTGATCATTCGACTTCTCTGGTTGAATTAGCCCAAACTCAACCCAATTAACTAAAAGCAACTTTCGACCTCATCAACATGATTCTTTTGAGTTTCTTCATCTAATTAGATGTTGCATATTGATCCTTATTCTTTGACATATTTATTTTTGGATTGTCTATATTATTTTCTGGTAAGAGTTAACTTCCCAAATTTTCTAGTAAGGCCTTAAACATAAGGTTATTATAAATTCTCAAATCAAAGGACTAATTATATGTACTATTATAAGCTTAAGAACTTGCCACTACTAACATGCCACTACAGTTATTTGGTAGATTCTATAGGTGGGCTTTTAGTGAACTTGTTCTCTAACAAGCATTCATAAACATGCATTCATATCTAATATATATTGCCCATGAAATGGGGCAATATCTAACCCCTTTGCAGTTTGCATCGTTAGTGCAAGTCTATCCAAATTTTAGCTTTCTTTTCTCATAAGATTCCATGATCTAGAACATTAAAATTTTGACTTTAGAGACTTATTTCATGATCACAATCATATGCATGAATAAGTCCCATAATCTTATACGGTTTAAGGGCTTCAACCAATGCAAGTGAAGTATAAAAATCATTAGATGAAGATGGCCATTTTATAAGATATCATTTAATCAAGATTGTCTCACAATTGGAGTAGTTATTGCGCGCTAATTCTAATTGGCTGTGAGGTACTATTTCAACACTACTCTCATAACAATTACAAGGTAGAAAAACAAAAAGCATACAAGCCCCATTTGATATAACCCATTCAATCAATATTGAACTTAAATAAAACCAAATTAAAAGCTCATATTCGTCCCTATTCATCCATCATCTATTCAACAATTAAATGAACAATAGCTAGAATTGATATTCAATCCAACAATTAAGTGCTTATCATATAAACAATTAATTTGAGATAAAAATTAAGCATAACTCTTATGTATCTCAATTTTGTATTGACTTGAAGTGTTCACTTAAATTTGATCTTCAAAGCAAGCAAAAATATCCAACATTATCTTGAGGACTTACACAATAATTATACACTATAATAGCATGAAATAAGGAAGTTAGGAACATAAAAATACCTAAAATAAAGCCACAAAGCCACCTTATGGTAGCTAGATTGGTTGCTACCTGGGTTGCCTACCCAACTGTGTGGTAGGTGTGCATATAGTGTTCCCTCTACTAGTCGGGCATTGGTAACTTGGGCCGTAGCCTTACTGTTGTCTCTTAGAGGCCATGCTAAGGCTCATTTTCATGCCTTTTTGTGCTCTTAAACCCATGGGCACCTCCATAACTCAATTTCACACAAAATTTGACAAAATTTTAAATTATAAACACCTTTAAAAATTGGAAATTTAAGTCCTCAACATGCTTCAAAAATTAAATCTAAGGAACAATCACTATTCTTCAAACAACATCAAGAAACTCTAATTCAATTGGATCAAAAAATAACCCACACATCTAAAAGGTATAATCAACATGCTAAATCAACATTTAAGAACATTCAGTGCTAAATAAACATTTAACATCATAAGATTTGAATTAAAATTCATGCCAACACATGTAATTCACAATTAAGCACATATTGATATATTTCAATTCAATACATCAAGAGCAACATGCATCAACTCCTAGATCTTAAATCCATAAATTAAATAAAGAAATAGGAATATAAGAATCAATTCATTACATGAATCAATCCAACAAATCCAAAATTGGGCATAAAATTGGCTCCGATACTACTTAAAGGTAGAGGAGGTGCTAGGATTCATAATAATTTCAAATTTTAGACAAAAATGGACACATCCTCAACCCAAGGATCTATTTCATGCCTCAACAATGGATTAAAATATAAGAGAATGTTACCTTAATAGAGAAATCAAATGGTAACTGGCAAGCTCTCACAATGGAACCCTTTCCAAGCGATTTCTTCACCATTTTTTCCCTAGGATCTCCAACTCCTCTCCAAAGGATAGCAACAACAACAACTCTTAATGCTTAGAACTCCTCCAACATAATGAAGGAAAGTTGGTAAAATAGCAATCCAAGTTGCAAAACTGTTAGTCACCAAAGAAAGCAAAATTTGGCCACCACCTTGAAGAAGCTTCATTCACGAATCTAAAAGCTCACCAAGTGTTGAGCCTCTAAAGAAGTCCACACAGCTTGCAATAATTTCAATCCTCTCTCAATTAACTAGAGATGTGAGGAGAATGATGAAGAAAGTGTGAGGGAGTTATTGGAGAGAGAAAGTTGTTTGAGGGAATTTAGAGGATAGTTTCTCTTGACACAAGAGATCAACACTTGATTGGAGGGAAAAAATGCAGTTGGAAATTAGGCTCCTAAAGGGCGGCCATGAGGGGTTTTATAGTGTGAGATGGAAACTTGTGGAAGCTTCTATCACACGCACTTTATGATGCCACCTAGGATGCTGAGTTGCTGGCTAAGTTACATTTCTGATTTCTTAAATTAAAATGTCAATTCACTTATTATAAATGAACTCTTCCATTTAATTTTTTCCCTCCCAAATTAGATTCCTCTAATAATTAAATTAACTCTTTAATTAAATTAAATTAACTTTACTCTTTAAGTTAATTAAATCAACTTAACCCTTTAAGTTAAATTTAACTAATTTGATTGTCACATGGTGCCAATTAAATTAACTCCTTAATTTAATTGGTCTAATTTAACTATTTAAATTATTTTAATTAATTTAACACTTAAATTAATTAATTCATAGTGACCAATTAATAATTAGCTTTCTCTCTCTCTCTCTCTCTCTCCCCCTAACCTCTCTATAAACTTGATCACTTTAATTATCTAACTACTTAATTAGATAATTTCATCAATTAAGTGAGAGTGTACTAGGCTTTTGTATGTGATCTTTTAGGTTGACCAATTAATTAGACATGTGCTCACAACTCTTTGCGATTTATTGGATATCAAAATTTTTGATTAGTCTAAACTCTTTTAAACTAATCACTCTATCAATTATTCTCTATTAAATTAAGAGTGCCCAATCTCTATGGTCAATTTATAGCACACACCTATGGAGTCCAACCAATTGGATGAATTAATTGATGGCGAACCATTACCGCTTATGATTGCTGTATAAATATGGTCCTTTTGTTTCCTATCTCCCAAGTAGATTTTCAATTCCTCATTATGACCTAAACTTTGAAATACTCATTTTCCAAATTTTCATATCACCATGCACAAGGTTTTCTTGAAATCAATCATCTTAGAATATATAGGAGATCAATTCAGTTTTCATAGATGGGTGAAAATGTATCCCTTGTTGGAACTCGCCAACCTCCATACTTAAGTAGCTTATACCCAAACTAAGCCTTGGGTGACCACTATGTGGTCGGAGCAAAATAAAAATATAATGACCTAAATACAAGATTACTTTGAAACCTCAAGTCGAAGGACAAATTATTGCTCTATCATAAACTGGAGAATTTGCCACTACCAACATGACACTATGGCTACTTTGTGGATTCTGTAAGTGAGTTTTCAATGAACTTGTTCTCCAATAAATACCTACTAACATGCATCCATGTCTAACATAGATTGCCCATAAAATGGGGCAATATCCTACTCCTTGGAATATGCATCGTTAGTACAAGTCTATCTGAATCTTAAATGCTCTGTCTCATAAGAGTCTATGACTTGGAGTATTTTAAATCATGACCATAGAGACTTGTTTTATAATCACCATCATATGTGTGACCAAGTCCCATAGTTTTAGTATGATTTAAGGGTTTCAACCAAATGCATATGACGAAATCATAAATGCCTAAGATAAAGATGGCCATTTTTATTAAATATCATTCAATCAAAATTGTTATAAATATGAAGTGGTTCTACATGTCAATCTAATTGACTCGGAGGCATTATTCCAATAGATTTGATGTTCCACCTAATTAGATAATTTGAAAAGATTTTTAAATAACTCATAACATTGAGAGATAGTCAATATGGTTGTTAAGTAGTTTAAAATTCTAAGTTGTTAAGAAAAATATTATTTAATTGACATTAAAAATAATTTATTTGACCAAAATATAAATGATTCTTTAATAATTTTTTTATCTAGAATAATTGAATAATGTATTACTTCAATTAAAAAATACAGAAGGAATTAGCTATTATTTTAAAATGGCTTATCAACTTCTTTATTTAGATAAATTTTAAAATTTTTGGATAAAAACATATAAACAAATTGAAAAAGTATTTAATTCCTTAGATAAAAAATTAAATCTTTTCTGATTGAATTTTTATCAGATCTTCAACTTTGTGTGATTTTTCAATATGCATGCCAGATTCATGCTTCTTTTTTATTTCTTCTCTAGCTATAAATATTTTTTACTATAATCTTAAATTGAGAAAATAAGATAAAATGCAAGATAGAATAGTAATAGAATTATATCTTAGTAACAAAATGATTAATGTAAATATCTTTCCAATTTGCTACTCAATTGCTACCCCGACCTGTGTTGCTCGCTATAATGACAAAAGGGGATAGCAATCCAAGTTCTTTCGTCTAAGATTTGGTTAATATTAGTGAGAATAAATTAAATTCTAATTAAGTATATTCTTAAACAAGTTATTTGAGTAATAGATTTCACGAAATTTATTTTTTAATTCTATTGCTAACAAAATTAAGAAGGGTGATTGTATTCCACAAGTAGTTATAAATGTCAAATATTGGAAAAAAAAATCCAAGGAGATTAACAAGTCCTAATGATTTAGTTATTATTAATTTGAAAAACATATGCATCACATTTAACTTGCTTATAAAGTGTTGGGACCTAAATGCTTTAATTGAACTCACCATAGATAACTTCTGAATTAAATATTTCTAAGTTACTTTTATAATTTTTCTTATTTGATTAGACAAATGAGTCATTAATTTCATTATTTTTGAATTTTTACTATTTATTTTATATTTATAATATGTAGAATTATTTTTTTGAAACATAATGATGTTTTGAAGAACTAAAAATTAATTGGGTACTCGTGGATTTTGTTTGATTTTCAACATCCATGTTAGATTAAAACTTCTTTTTTATTTCTCCTCTACATTATTTTTGGTTTTAACGTTAAATTGATAAAATAGTGTAAATGAAATATGTTTCAATAACTAAACGATTAATTTAAAAATCATTTCATTGGTCGCTATAATGACAGCAATAGAACAAAAACGTAAATTCTTTTCGTATCAAAATTGATTAATTTTGGTTTTACTGTTAAACAAGTTACTCAAGCAATAAATCTGGAGAAATTTATTTTTATTTGGTCATTTGTTACTACATTAATTGTGATTATATTTTAGAAGGTAATTATAACGATGTCAATTACTGGAAAATTAAGGAAGATGATATTAACAGGTACTCATGTTGCGCTACCGTTAATTTGATACGTATATGGGCCACATTTTAAACTTTCATTCAAAGAGTTGGGATGTAATTGTTCTAGTTGAATTTATCCTTAATAATTTTTGAAATAAGTTTTTCTGAATTATTGAGAAAAATGACTCATTACTGTCTTTATTTTATATTTTGATGAATTTCGATGGGTAGATTTATCATGCATAGAATTATCTGTTGGACTATAATGATATTTTATAGCTACCTTGTTTTGAATATTGTGTTATTTCTCAATACTACCTATGATAGATTTTATACTTCTTGTCATTTTACCTCCACGCTTATTTTTGGCTTTCTTGGATTGTTAATATACCATTATTATGGAATATGGAATGGAATTGGATTAACGCTTTAGTAATAAGATAATTGCACTAGTAGATGCTGGGTATTATTATCTTAATCAGGAAAGGAAAGGGAGAAAAATACTTTGTCAAATTACATTTAATTTATTTATCCGCACTGGCTAATTGTACCTCATTAAATTAAAAGACAATAAACCATTACTATTAAATATTGATAAGTAATCTATGCCATAATTATAAATTAACTAACATTGATGACATTTATGATATAATTTTATATAATTAGAAGTGAACGGGCAGTACATATTAAAATAATAAAAATAACCATATTTCTGCTTCTAAATGTTTCCTTGACAATAATTTATAACCATACATTTTTAAAATTCAATTCTCAAACGTTAGTGTTGGTACCTCAAAGTTTTACTGATCACTTAACCAAAAAATATTACTTTACCATACCAGTTGGTTAAATACAGGAGCAAAAAATATTAGAACGCGTGCATACAATCAAAATTTTCAAAGCAAAATAAAAAATAAATAAATAAGTCAGCGGGAAAATATTAATGCAGGTACATGAAGATTCATTATACATTTTTAAACTGTCACTAATTTGTTGAAAATAAACTATCTAAAAATAATTTATTATAAGCTATTCAATGTCTATTCTAAATCACATTGATATTCAATTTGCACTTATAAATAGTTTTTCTATAATAATTAGATTTTCAATAAAAATTATGAAGTATAATCAAGATTTAGATATTAGTATGTGATGCAAAATTATCAAAAATAATTTGAATGTTTATTTTAAAACTGAATTAGATGAGAGTTAACAGTTTCATACTATATTCATGAATTTTTAATTTGTTTTTAGTTGAAATTAACGAACTTGCAAATGTGCGGTTGCATAAACATCCAAATAGAGTTAATTGCCATGTGGCGTATCTAACTGAAAGACTGAAGTTGCAATGATTATATTATATGGAGAACAAAAATTGAATATTTTGAAAGTTTTGGTATCAAATTTGCAAATCATCCAATATTTTGATACAAAATTACATCTCTCCCCTTATTTTTGACATAAAGTTCCCTGCTATAAAATCATCCAAGCAACTTTTTAGAAAAATACTCCATCACATTAATTAAAATTATTATATTTTTATTTTAGCATCATATCTATAAAATTACTTTATCTCGCATCGAGACAAATAAATTAAATCCACCATAATCTTATTCACGAAATAAGATTTTATGCCTAATCTTTCTTCAATAAACAAAATCTCATTGCCTTAATCAGAACCTTTGTTGAGCACTATACAAACCGAGGCCAGCCAATACCCCTAGCATCTAAAGCCACACATAATTTGAAAGAGGTTTTCAGGGATAGGCTGCCACCAAAATGAGTTCATTATTCATATTCATTGCATTAATGGCCGTGGCAAATGCAGGAGACCTGGCTGGAGAATGGTGTGGAAGAACGACTCGCAAAGCCAACTGCCTGTCGATAGTTGGGGCCGATCCACGAGCCGACCTGAAAACCAGCCCAAACGGCATAGCTGCTATACTCAGAGACAAATCATCGGCCACTGCTGCAGCTACTTCCGCTAAGATTTCAGCTCTTTTGAAGAGGGCCACCAACAAACATGAGATCTCGTCTCTCAAGTCGTGTTCTGATGCCTATAAAAGGGCCATTTCCAGATTGAAATCTGCTGATTTTAAGGTCGTGAACCGTGACACTTATGGAACATTAATCGCAGCCATCAGCGATGCCAATGATGAGCCCCGAGATTGCGAGCTTTCATTTCAAGAACCGCCGGCGGTTCCCTCTCCTATAACTGCTGAGAATGATTGGTTGAGGGAGATTTGTGCAACTACGTTGGAGATTGTTAACCTCGCAGTCTGCAACAGTCCATCCTTCTGCTAGTTTGTTCGATTAAACAATTAATTACAGGAGAATAATAAGTAGAATCTTACCCCAAAAAAAAATGTCATTTTGATTGGTGCCGTATTGTTGGTTCTATTTACTTTCTCTTGATTTTTTCCCCCTTCGATTAATTTTCGGGCTGGCACTACAAGAATATATGCACACTAGGGGTTTATCAAGATTCAAACACTTGTTCTTGCACTTATGCATGTGAAGGTGATGATACTAGATCAATTGTCACTTTATTGCTAATTAGCTAATTTAAACATATGCAATTAACTAAACAATTTTTTTATAATAAAATTTTTGGAGGAAAATTTTTATTTTACATCGAATTTTGGGATTTTTCTACTATTTTAAGGGACTTTGTTAATTAGCTAAATTAAGTATTTGATTAATTAATAATATATTTTTAAATAATTCAATTAATTAATTAAATATTTTTTTAACAATAAAATTGGACGCAATTTGTTTATTTACATTAAATATTATTGATTAAACCTTACTTCCATATATTTTATCTTGTTTTATTTAGTGAAAATATTTTGATTTAAAATCTTAATCTTTGTTGTCAAATTTTAGTATGTTCCGTTGTTTTTACTTCATTAATAAAAAATATGGTCAATTCATCAATCTTTTTGTGACAATTTATGCAGAATTATATTAAGTAAAATACATTGCTCACCTCATTTAAAAATTATAGTAAATAACTATACTTTTTACTATGATAAGGTCAAGTGTAATATTTAATATTAGTTATACCCCCACATTTGGAATTTCATTACAATAGAAAAATCATAGCAAATAGTCATTTTTCAGTACATTATGTCTGTAATGTGAATAATATAAAATTAAGTTGGGATTGGGATAGGTGTGAGTAGTGGTGGTCATAATTTGGTAAACCGACCAAAATGAAAAATTTGGTTCAAATTGAATACCAAATCAAAATGTTCGATGAGGTATTTTGTTTTTTTAGAAAAAAATATTCAATACTCCATGAGATATTGATTTTTTTGTGTTGATTTACTGAATCAAATGGAATTATCAAAATTTTAAAATACATATATATAATTTATATTTTATTAATTTTATTTAGTTAATTAAATATCCAAACCTAACAGAAGTACACAACAATCAACGTCCAGCAACATGATTTCTTTTTTTTTTATACACTATAGTCATTCTTTTTAGTTCTTTCAAGTCAAATTCCCAGGACTTCTTTTCTATTTCAAGTCAGTTGACTTTTTTTTTTAGTTTTTTTTTTCTTTCTCTCTATTGCATTTAAAACATACATAGTATTTAATTCAATTTTTGAAGGCATATTTGAGTACTTAAATTTTCATTTTTAAAACATGTTTTGAATTTGGAAATTCATCTAAAATGTGTGTTTTAATGTTGGGAACATGTGTTAAAATTATTGCTGTGTGAAAGTTGAGTGAAAAGAACACTTGGCACATCTTGAACCCCAAAACAAGGTCTGCCGTGGCTGCTAGGGCCATTGGCTGGTTGCATGAACAATGCCCGGCTTGCCCAGTTGTGCACCCAGGTTGGCTAGCAGCCTAGTTTGTGGAGTCTTGGTGTGTTTTGAGTTGTTTTCTCAATTCTTTTAATGCTCAATTTGGTTTTGCACTACACACATTACATGCACAAGTGTTGTACAAGTTCTTAAAACATTATGTTTGACATTTTTTATGTTTTTAAAAATTGATTAAAGTTAATTTTCCAATTATGGCGTAAATGTTATGCTTATTCAATTATCTTTTTATGAGATAAGTATTTAATTCTTGGAATTAATTGTTAATTTTAGATTTATTTATTGTTCATTTAATTATTGAATGGATGATGAATGAATAGGGATGATCATGAGTCTTTAACATTGATTTTATTTGTTTGAAGTTGTTGAAAAGTGTTGTATTAAATTGGGGCTTCCCTGCATCTTAAATTCTACTTTATAAATGTTATAAAAGTAGATCACTAGGAGTGAGGATTTTCTATTTATGTAAATGTTGCATGGAGACAAGGAGGCTATTGGAGGTATGTAGACTTTTGAAGACTTATAAATGTATGGGATACACTCATGTAATAGCTAAATTTAATCAACCCACTTAAAATCAACTGAGTGATGCACCTACGGCTTTAAGTGCATCACTTGGTTAGGTTTGTGGTTATCCCATCCTAGAAGCATGCTAGGTGCATTTATTTATTTATGCTTTCTATATCCAATTAATGTATGAGATGCATGATTAGGATATAGAGAACCTAAATAAGAAGATAAAATGATGAGATATTTGAAAGCAAACCCGCTTTACTTAGAATGTCTAAGTGCTTTTCAAATATTAAGTCAAAATAGATACAAATTAAAAGAGTTTTAATTAATTAAAGCTTTCTACCAATAGTATATGGCATACTGATGCTACCATTATTTGTGTAATGTCTCACGAGTCATGGGTCACACTTGTAATAAAAAGTTATAACCATATACTGAGCATGAGATGCACCTTCAATTTGAGAAACCCTATGCATTGGCACATGAGTCGTGGGATGTCATGGGGCTATCTTGAATTGAAGTTTTTATTGTTAGGTTTGACTTAACACCTAGTAATGTAGATGTCTCATGAGTTGTGGGTCTACTTGCAAGTCCTTGGAATCTTGTTTCTTAGTAGGAAATATGATTTCTTGAATTCTTCTTGGGGGGAAAGATTTGATAAAATAGTGGGAGAAAAACATGCTTGAAAGACTATGAGCATATTTTCAATATCAAATTCAATCACATGCTTATATTTTCTTTTTCGCTTTTGAGGATTTGTGAAATCTCAAAAATGATCTAAAATTCTACTCAATATTATTTTTTTTGAAAACCAATAAACCAATCGGGCCAAATTTCTACAATTGACTTAACCTCAAAATCATTCTAGATTCCTAGAAGCGGATATATGTTCTAAATCAAGGTATTCCTAATTCCTTTAGGATTAATGTAGATCAAGAGACATGTGAAATGTTCATGAATTGGGTTTTGGATCGTCTTATCCCTTAGTCTTATGATGGTACCTACAGACTTCAAAATTATCAAAGACACATGAATGGTACCTAGGTTAAAGTTTACAAGAGTTGTAATGTAAACAATATATGAGAAATTTATGTTGTCAAATGAGACTTTTCAAACTAGGATGGACGTGAAGTCATATGTCATCAACTATGGTCTAAAGATGATTGGGTTTGGAAAAGCTTTTTCTATTTGGATGTAGTGATGGACACTAATCTCTATGAGAATTTGATCCTTATATCCTCATCGAGTTTTATTGATCAAAGTGTTGATCTAGAAGGAGATGACTATGACATGAGAAAATCGATGACACTTGTTTCCTCCTCCAAGTCTATGGGCCTTAGAGGTGTTTGAAAAAAAGGTAAAAGGAAGAAAGGTTTTTCCTCTAAGGGAAAACAATTATTAAAGATATCCAGAGGAGTCAAAAAGATTATAGAGGAAATAGTTGATATTATTTATTTATACTTTGGCTAGATAGGCCATTGAAAGCTATTTGCAAGGGTTACCTTGCAACCCTTAAGAAGGGTATGTACTTTATTAAAATGTATTTAATATAAATTTTTCCTCATGGATATATGATATTGCATATGGTTCTTATGTTTGTAAGTTGTTACAAAGAATAAGAAAGAAAAACAATACTAAGTGATAGGGATATGATCCACCACCTTTGCTAGGGAGCAAAAGTTATGACCTAAGCTAAAGGCGTATAATAAGTTAGATTTAAAGAATCCTATATTTGTATTAGACCTTTGTTAAAATGTACCATATATTGTTGAGAACAATATTTTAATTATCACTTTGGATAGCAAAGGATTTGATCCTTCTATATCAAATGGGAGATTGAAAGCATTGAATAATGAGTTCTTTAATTGCTTGTGGTACACTCAACAAAGGATTACGCATATTGGATTCTTAACCATCTGTAATGCACCTTCAACAAAGTAAGAAAATTAGACATCCAAGAAGATGCCATGTTATAACATACAAGACTTGGGCATATCTCTAAGAATAAGGTGAGTGAGTTAGAAACTCTCAAAGCACCTAAATGTTAATGGCATTGAGGACCATCCTACCTGTAAATCTTGCTTAAGGAAAAAATGACCAAAGCTCCCTTTGTAGGACAAACGGAGCACTCCACAAATCTATTGTATTTGATCCATATAGATGGAAGTGTTAGTGTGAAAGACACTTAGTATTAAAGCTCTTTGAATGAATTGAAGGGAAGAATACTTACGTACTAAATTCTTGAATTATCTAAAGGAGAATGGGATTTTCTCTCAATGGATTCCACCCAGCACACCCCAACATAATAGAATAGTTGAGAGAAGAAACCTTACCTTATTGGACATGGTACATTCCATGATACGTTTCTTTAATATGCCTATATCCTTTTGGGGATATGCTTCATAGATGGCGGTAAAGTTACTAAGTGTAGTACCTTCAAAGTTGGTGTCAAAGATGCCACATGAGATGTGGCATAACGAAGCACCCTCTTACTATTATCTAAAGGTTTGGGGATCTCCTGCCCATGTGAGACAGATACTAAATCACCTTGTGTAAGTTTGTAGGACACCCTAGAGAGTTTATGGGTTATTACTTTTATTATCCCTTAGAAAAAAAGGTGTTTATTTTGAGGAATGCCACTTTTTTTGGAAAAGAAATTTCTATAAGATAGAAAAGGTATTGTTGTTGAACTTGGTGAAGTTGAACATGAGCATTAAATATCACAAGTAGTATAATCAAATAAATATCAAAGAACCTTACACATAAACTCTAAGAAAGTCGGACCGAATCAAGAAGCAACCCAAAAAATTTGAATTTCTTCATGAAATGGGCCAATTAGATAATGATCCGATGACCTATGACGAAGCTATGCTAGACATAAACACAAGACATTGGCTAGATGCCATAAAATCTAAAATGGACTCCACATACTCAAATAAAATATAGACTTTGGTAGATCCATTGGAGAGAATAGTTTTCATTGGTTGCAAGTGGATCTATAAAATTAGGAGTCAATGGAGAAGTAATGACTTTTAGGGTGTGACTAGTGGCAGAAGGTTATAGTCACATACTCGGTATTAATTTTGAGAAAACCTTTACATTGGCTGCAATGCCTAAGTTTATTCAGATTTTACTTGTCATATTCACATATTATGACTACGAGATATGGCCAATGGGTGTAAAAAATACTTTTTTCAATGGAAACATTGAAGAAAAAATTATATGGAGCAACCATAAGGTTCTATATCGAAAGGGGGTGAGCAAACGATTTGCAAACTTCAAAGATCCATTTATGGACTCTAATTAGCGTCTCAAACATGGAACATATATTTTTGATAAGATAGTCAATTTTTGGCTTTTTCAAAAAGGAGTATGAACCTTATGTGTACAAGAAGGATACTGAGAGTAGTATATATTTATTGTGCTTTATGTTAATAACATCTTTCGCATTGAAAATAAGGTAGGAATGTTAGAGTGTACTAAAGCATAGCTATCTACACAATTCTCCATGAAGAATTTGAGAAAAACATCCTGCATATTACGAATTCGTATCTATAGAAATAGATCAAAGAGGATGTTGGGGCTTTCCTAAACCCCATACATTGACAATATACTAAAGAGGTTTAGTTTGGAATAATCTATGAGGGGAGTTCCTTCCTTTGGGATATTGCATTCATCACTCAAAGTCTATGGACCCCAAGACTGAGAAAGAGAAATGAAGAATGTCTCACATACCTTATGCCTCCACAATTGGGAGCATAATGTATGTAATTCAATGTACAAGACTGGATGTGGCATACTCGCTAAGTGTTATGAGTAGTTTTCTATCCAATTCTGGTGAATGTTACTGGAAGGTTGTTAAAATAATCCTTAATTGCTTGAGAAGGATTGAAGACTTGTTTTTGGTATAAGGTAATGGAGAATTAAAACTCCCAAAGTTTTTGAATTTTAGTTTTCAATCTGATGTAGATGACCTAATATTTATTTTTGGATACATATTTTACCTTAATGGTGGCACGGTGTGTTAGAAGAGTTCCAACAAGATACCATGGCCAAGATAACCCTTAAGCTGAAACATATTATGGTTTTGGAAACCACAAAAAAAGGTGTTTGGATAAAAACTTCATCCAAGAGTTGGATGTAGTGCTTAACATGCATGAGCCTACGATTATCTTTAGAAGATAATTTGGGACTTGAGTTAAGATCTCATCAAGTGATCCAAACACAAAAAATGTGTTATTATTTGATAGAGTTGACAACTTAGTAGACAAAGTTGTCTCAGAAGAGAATATAACAGAGCTATTATCTAAACCTCTAAATGCTAACAGTCTTTGAAGGACATCTGGAGAAGAGGGGTCTCAAGAACATAGGGCATTGGCTTTAGGCAAGTGGGAGATTATTGAAATAATGCCTAGCAAGCCAATTGGATTGGCCTTGTAAAACTATTTTCTTGTATATACAATCTTGATTGAATAATATTCCTTATATAGCCATCTTCACTTATGCTCATTATTTCTTCACAAGCATTTAGATAAAGCCCTTAGATCACATTAGACTACAACATTTAGTCAGTTCACAAGGTGGTGATCATGGAATAAATCTTACGCGATCATGATCTTTAATCTTCTAAGTTATAGGATCTTATGAGACGGGGCATCTAAGATTTGGATATACTTGCACTAATAATGCATAAATTCAAAAGTTGGAGATTGCTCTATTCTATGAGCAACTGTATGAGATATGATACATGTTAGTGGGTGCTTGTTATTGAACAAAATATTGAAGACCTATTGGAGAATCCACTAGATAGCCATAGTAGCAAGTCGGTAGTGGCTAATTTTTCCGCTTTTGCTAGTTTATATTATTAGTCCTCTAGCTTGAGGTCATGATAATCTTATGTTTGGTCTTTATAGTTTAGTTTTACCTTGACCACTTAGTGGGTCATTCAGGTTGAGGTTGGGTATGAAGGTTTGTGAGATCCAAGTTGGAATCTGACTTTTAACTTTTGTGAGAGGTAAGTTCATTTCTTATATATTCTATAATGGTTGATCCTAAGAAATCCTTGCGCAAGGTGGTGTGACAATACAGAAAAGGATTTTTCCAAAGGTGGAGTCACACAAGGGGATCAAACATTGAGAATAGAAGCATAGTATTGAGGTTATTAGGGAGTTGACAAATATATTACCCTAGGCCTCTTTCAAGAGATAGGAGATGGAATGACTGTATTTGCATGGTACTCATAAAGCTATGATGATTTTCCTAAATTTTCATTTCAACCAATTGGTTGGGTTCCATGGGCTTGAGGTTGGACATCAACTATGGAGATTGAGTACTCTTCAATTAATAAAATTAATTGAATTGAGTTGATTATTTTAAAAGGAGTTTTAAACTAAAATGAATAAATGATATTCAAAAGTCACAAGGAGTTGTGAGCCTATGTCCAATGAATGGCAAAACCTATTGGGTCACTAAAAAATGCTTATTATCTTCTAGGCATGATGGAACAATTTTCTAAATGTAAGAGATTTTTCCTTGATGACTGATTTTCAAGGATACAATTGGACGATCATTTTTTGCTTGATTAATTTAATTATTAAATTAATAGACTAATTTAAGGAGTTAATTAGACCAATAATTAATGAGTTAATTATCTAGGGCCAAGATGACCATCAATTGGTCAAGTTGACTTAAAGAGTTAAGTTAACTAAATTAAGCTTAAGAGTTAAGTTTGTTTGATTTAAGAGTTAAATTAAAGGTTAATTAATTAAATTAAAGTGTTTAATTTAATTAATGGGAAGAATTCTTTTCAGAGGAAAAATTTAAGTGAACTATTCATTTAAATTAGCATCTTAATTAATTTAGAATTAAATTTCAAATGTAATTGAAATGCACATGAAATTCAAGTAAGACTTGAATTTGAGTTTACCACCTTGGCATGCCACTTGGGTAGCCATCTTGGGGAAGGTGTGATGCCAGCTGGCATCACACCTTCCATCCTCTATATATAATATAGAGGGGGGGTGCAAGGTTCTGCCATCTCATTGAAAGTGTGAAGAATTAGATTCTTTGCATTCACTCCAAAAAGTCTCTCTCTCCATGCATTGTATTGTGTGTTGAAGCTTTGTATTTCTTCTTTTTCCCAACCTAAAAATTGGCCTCCTCTACCTCATTTTCTCCTATCTAACTCCATAGTCAAATGAAGGGAAATTGAAAGATTGATTGGTGTGTGGATCATATCAATAAAGGAAAGGCATTTGACTTGCCTGATTTTGGAGATCCACCTGTAGTAGCTCTAGATTGGCGAATTTGTCTGGAGCGATCCAGAATCCTTCTTGCTCCAAATTTTTTATGGTTGCTACCTAAGTGTGTGGAGGTGTTCTAGATTTAATTTTGGTGATTTTTGGAGCAATTTAACTAGAGAAATTATTGCTACCTTTTTGTTGTGTCGATTCTAGATAGTTTTTGGATTCGAGAGAGACATTGGTTTTCTCCCTAAGTTTGAGCTACAAGAGGTAATTATTCATCCTAATATAGATCTATAGTATGATTAGATCTTTGGTTATAGGAGTAGCCTAGTTAATTTAAGCTTGTGAAGTTTTTATTATTAGATCCTAATACTACTCTTGCTTTCAAGGGGTATTAGAGATAAGGCACTAAAGACCTACTGGAGAATCTACTAAATAGCCAGGGTGGCAAGTCGGTAGTGGAAAGTTCTCAAACTTACACTAGTGCATATTATTAGTCATATGATATGAGGATCCATGGTAACTTTATGTCTAGTGCTCAAGTTTTGACTGCTTCTTGGTCACTTGGAAAGCCGTTTGGTTGAGATTGAGTATGAGCTACTTAGCATGGAGGTTTGTGAGATTCAAGATGGAATTTGACTCCTCGCTTTTGTGAAGGTTGAGCACATATCCTATGTATTTTATAACGATTGATTCCAAGAAATGCTTGCACAAGGTGGTGTGATAATTTAGAAAAAGAGTTTTTCAATTGTGTGGTCACACAATGGGATCAAACATTGAGAATAGAGACATAGTATGAGGCTATTAGGGAGCCAACAAATATCTTTCCCTAAGCCTCTTTTAGGAGATAGAAAATGGAAGAACGGTATTTGCATGTTACATGTAGAGCTATGATGGTTCTTTAGAGCATTCATTTTAGCTAATTAGTTAGGCTTTGTGGGCTTAAGGTTGGACATCGACCATGAAGATTGGGTACTATTTAATTAATGAGATTAATTGCATTAAGTTGATTAGTTTAAAAGGAATTTTAAACTAAAATAAATATATGATATTCAAAAGTCACAAGGAGTTGTGAGCTCATGCCCAATGAATGGTAGAACTTATTGGGTCACACATAAATGTCAATTAATTTTCAAGCATGATGGAACAATTTTCTAAGTGCTAGAGATTTTTCCTTGGTGACCGATTTTCAAGGATACAATTTGACAATCAATTTTGGAATGATTAATTTGAGTGTTAAATTAATTGACTAATTTAAGGAGTTAAATTAGATCAATAATTAAGGAGTTCATTATTTAGTGCCAAGGTGACCATAAATTGATCATGTTGACTTAAAGAGTCAAGTTAACTAAATTAAACTTAAAAGTTAAGCTTGTTAGATTTAATAGCTAAATTAAATGTTAATTAATTAAATTAAATTATTTAATTTAATTAATGAGAATAATACTTCTTGGAGAGAAAATTTAAGAAAAGTGTTCATTTAAATTAGCATCTTAATTAATTTTGAGTTGGATTCCAAATATAATTGAAATGCACTTGAAATTCAAGTAAGACTTGAATTTGAATTTGCCACCTTGGCATGCCACATGGGCAGTCACCTTAAGAAAAGTGTGATGCCAACTTGCATCACACCTTCAAACCTCTATATATATAGGGGTGCAAGGATTGGTCATATCACAGAAAAAGTGCGAAGAATTAGATTCTTTGCATTCCTTCCAAAAACTCTTTCTCTCTCTCTCTCTCTCTCTCTCTCTCTCTCTCTATACATTGCATTGTGTGTTGAAAGTTTGCATTTCTTCTTCTTCCAAACTTGAAAATCTGCCTCCTCTACCTCATTTTGTCCTCTCTAACTCCTTCTAGTGAGAGAAAATTGCAAGATTGATTGGTGTGTAGATCATAACAATAGAGGCAAGGCACTTAACTTGTTGGATTTTGGAGATCCACCTGTAGTAGCTCTAGGTTGGCAAATTTTTATGGAGCAATCTAGAAGCCGTTTTGTTTCAATTTTTTCATGGTTTCTTCCTTAGTGTGTAGAGGTGTTCTAGATTTAATTTGGTGATTTTTGGAGCGGCATTTGAGGATTGTTTTAATGGTCTTCCAGTGATATTCATTAGAATCGAATTGGAACTTACTCGTAATGCTTAGCAAGTGTGCCACATTAGATCTTGTACATTGAACTACATATATTATGCTCTCAATTGTGGAGGCATAAGGTATGTAAGGCCTCCTTTGTTTCTTTTCCTCAGTTTTAGGGGCCATAAACTTTGAGAGATGAATGCCATGTCTCATAGGAAGGAATCCTCTAAATTCTTTCATGCTAAACCTCTTTAGTATCTTGTCAATGTACAAGATTTACGAAAGCTCCAGCGTCCTCTTCGATCTATTACAATAGATGCGTATTCCTAATATGTAGGATGTTTTTCCCAAATTCTTCATGGAGAATTAGGTAGATAACCTTGCTTTAATATACTATGACATTCCTACCTCATTTCTAATGAGAAAGATGCCATCGACATAAAGTACAATAAACTATACACTACTCCCACTAATCTTTATGTACACACAAGGTTCATACACCTTTTTGTGAAAGCCAAATAATTTGACTATCTTATCAAAAACTTATATTCCAAGTTTGGGATGCCAATTAGAGTTTGTAAATGGATTTATGGAGTTTTCAAACCTTTTGCACACTCCCTTTGGATATAAATATTATGGTTGCGTCATATAATTTTTTTTTCTTCAATGTTTCCATTGAGGAAAGAGGTTTTTACACCCATTTGTCATATCTCATAGTCATAATATGTGAATATGACAAGTAAAATTCGAATAGACTTAGGCATTATGATCAATGCAAAGATTTTCTTGAAATTAATATCGGATTTTTGAGTGCAACCTTTTGCCATTAGTCATACCTTAAAGGTCATCATCATTTCATCAACTCCTAGTTTTTGCTTATTAATCCATTTGCAACCAACGATAACTATTCCCTTTATTGGATCTACCAAAGTCTATACTTTGTTAGAGTATGTGAAGTTCATTTCGAATTTTATGGCATCTAGCTAATGTCCCGAGTCTATGTGCAATATTGCTTCCTCATAAGTCTTTAGATAATTATCTAATTAGTCTATTTCATAAAGAAATCCAAACTTGTTAGATTGCTTCTTGATTTGGTTCAACCTTCTTAGAGGTTGTGTGTAAAGTTCTTTGATATTTATTTATTTCTTTCGCTTGTGGGATTTAATGATCATCTTGAACTGCACCAAGTTCAACAACAATGCCTTCTCTCTATCTTATAGAAATTTCTTTTCCAAAAAAGGTGGCATTCCTCAAAACAAACACCTTTCATTATGAGGAATCATAAAAGTAATAACCTATAGACTCTCTTGGGTATCCCACAAACTTGCATAAGGTAGAACTATTATCCAACTTATTTCTCACTGACCGTCTCATGTAGGCGGGAGATCCTTAAATCTTTAGATAATGGTAAGAGGGTACTTCACTATGCCACATCTCATGCGGCATCTTTGGCATTAACTTTGAAGGTACTACACTTAGTAACTTTGCTGCTGTTTATAAGGTATATCCCCAAAAGGATATAAGTACATTGAAGAAGCTTATCATGGAATGTACCATGTTCAACAAGTTATGGTTTCACCTCTCAGCTACTCTATTATGTTAAGGTGTGCTAGGTGGAATTCTCTTGCTTCTTGGCTACTCCTTTAGATAATCCAAAAATTTGGTACTTAAGTATTATTTCCTTCAATCCGATCGAAGAGCTTTAATACTAAGTGACTTTCACTCAAACTTTTATTAGGCTACATCCATTCATATGGATTATATCTAATGGATTTTTGGAATAGTTTGTTTGTCCTACAAAGGGAGCTTAGGTCATTTTTCCCTTAAACAAGATTCATAAGTAGAAGGATCCTTAGTGCCATTAACATTTAGGTGCTTTGTAAGTTTCTAACTTGCTCATTTTATTCTTAGAGATATGCTTAAGTTTTGTATGTCATAAGATGACATATTCTTGGATATCTATATTCTTGTTTTGTTGACAGTGCATTAGTGATAGTTAAGAATCCAATATGTGTAATCCTTTATTGAGTGTATCGCAAGCAACTAAAGAACTCATTCTTTAATGCCTTCAATCTCTCATTTGATATAGAAGGATCAAATTCTTCACTATCCAAAACAGGAATTGAAATATTATTCTCAATGATAAATGGTACATTTTAACAAAGGTCCAATACAATTATGGAATTCTCTAAGTCTAAATTATTATATGCCTTTGGCTTAGGTCACAACCTTTGCTCTTTGACGAAGGTGGTGGATCATATTATTCTCTTTCTCTATATACTCATATGAGATGCTCTCTTTCTTGTCTTTAGAGTTTTGTCTCTTTTGTTAGTTGGAGTTGGTAATTTCTTTTGTGTATTCTGTTGTTATGGATCCCAATATTGATGCTCTTACCTCGAATTTGATTCTCATTGAAGAGGAAAATGCTACAATCATTGTAGGGGATGAGGACTGGATAAATTTATTCATAGATTTTGCACTGAGTTTGGTAGAAGAATTATTTCCTCTAAACCTTTTAATTTTTCAATATTTTGTAATGTGCTCACTCAAGGAATAAATCCTCGTTGAGGTATAGAGATTAAATACATCAGTTGATTCAAATTTCTACTTTTTTTTTACTTTCATGAGATGGGGATTGGATTTTTCAGGGTGGCCCTTGGTTATATGACAACAATTTGTTAGTCATGAGTGCTTTGGGAAAAGACCAAGATTAGTTAATAATGGTACTAGATTGCTGTGATCTCTAGATTCATGTTCAAAGACTGCTATACTTCAAGTGGTCAATTGAGATTGCATCAATTATTGGCAACGCAATAGGAGTATTCAAGAAGGTTGACATGAATGTTTAGAAATTTAATGACATTGAGGCTCTCTGGTTAAAAGTTATTCTCAACATCTCAAAACCTTTCCATTGAGTACTTTGCATTATAGGTAAGAATGACGATAAAATGTTACCCATCTATAGTACAAGAGGTTGCCTAATTTTTTTTATATCTATGGCATTCTAGGTCATGTCACAATAGATTGCGATAGTCAATACTCTAATTTATTCAATGTTGAAGCACTACTCCAATATAGCCCATGGCTTCGAGCACCAATGTTCCGTATGGGTAGTATTGTTCATACAAATTATGGATGATTGCTAGTTTCTAATTCCATCAAAAACTCTTCCCATAGAGTCTCATCTACAAGTGTCAAGGGGAAAAGCTATTTTCAAAAACTTCACAATTACTTTGCATAAATATGAAAGGGAAATTGCAAGAAGAGATGATGATACATGTATTTTGGGTAGTCCAAGATCTCACATGGAATGACCCATTAATCAAAAGGTGGATCAATGTGGTAATATATTTAGGCTGATTTATGAATCTTAGATTGCACAGCTTCTCAATAGTGTTTCAATTCTTTCCATATTAATCAAAAGGTGGATCAATGTGGTAATATATCTTAACTCTTTTTCTTCTTCCCACATTGATGCTGATATCATATCCATAGTGGATAGACATAGCTTTTGATTTACTAGTTTTTATGGTGACCCAATTATTGCTTGGTATGGCTTATCTTGGTAACTTCTTCATCAGTTAAGTTCATAATCTAGGACACCCTAGTTGTGCACCGGTGATTTTAATGCTATTTTATCTCTAGTTGAGAAATAAGGGGGCTCTAACATGTGATTTGCAAGGGCTATTGATTTCAGAAATACTTTGAGTGATGCCAATTTTCATGATTTGGGATTTGTGGGGTTCTCATTCACTTAGTGTAATCAATGTCCATTCCCATTTATGGTGAGAGAATGGCTTGACCAAGCCTGTGCATCTTTAGATTAGCTTCAAAGGTTTCACTTTCATCAAGTTAAGCACATCTTTGGGATAAAATTCTGATCATTTGTCATTGTTTATTGAGTTTGATACAATTGCCTCAATATCAGGTATAAAAACTAAATATGGTTTTTGTTTTGAACTTTTTAGCTAAAATATGATGATTGTGAGAAAATTATTCTGGAGTCTTGGAGAAATTCTAATGCCATGCTAGAATAGGATGCTTTAAGCCAGCATAGAGCAGGTTTCATTTGGTGGAATAAAAATGTTATTGGTTCAATCTATAAGAGGATTCAAAATCTCAAGACTCAAATAGAGAAGCTTTCAACAAGGGAATTGACAAATGCCTCTAAATCACTTTTGCATTCATTGCAGTTAGAACTAGAGGAGCTTTTGGATCAGGAGGAACTAATGTGGAAACAATGATCGAGAGCAGATTGGATGAAAGATAGAGATAATAACACTAAATACTTTCATGTTAAAACAACAACACGTCATAAGAATAATTATTTTATGGGTCTTAACTCTGATATAGGAAATTAGTGTACATCTAAATATGAGTTGGAGAATATTATTTTCTTTTATTTTGCTAAATTATTCAGGTCCTCTTGTCTGTCAAATAAACAGTTAGATTGGGTACTCTCTCTTATTCCAACCAAAGTCATTACTAACATTAACTGAAAGCTAAGTGAACCTTTCATAGCTATAGAGGTTAAAGACATATTATCCCAAATGGCTTCTCTGAAAGCCCTTAATGGAATGCTAGCAATCTTCTACCAATATTTTTGGCATGTTGTTAAGTAAGGGGTGACCTCTTTTGCACTTGACTTTTTGAATGATGATAAGAATATTATATAGCATAATTATACACACATTATATTGATTCCTAAGGTGAAACAATTGGAGGTCATCAGTTAGTTTAGGCCATTAGCTTATGTTACATTTCTTATGAGATTGAATCTAAGATGATAACTAATAAGCTTAAACTATTCATGAATCTTATTATCTTTGAAGCTTAATCAGCATTTTTTCCCTTGAGACTGATTATGGACAATGTGCTTGTGGTATTCGAAGTCAATAAATACCTTTGGTGTTCTAAACAAGGCAGAATAGGCAAAATAGCCATAAAATTGGGTATGTCTAAAGTATATGATAAAGTGGAGTGGGTTTTTCTATATCATCTACTATTGAAACTTAGATTTATTGATTTTTTTGTTGCACTGATTATGAAATATGTCACCATAGTTTCTTATTTGATGGTGCTTAATGATGGAAACTTGTTTTTTTTCTCCACAATAAGGACTAAGATAAGGTGATCCCTTCTCTTCGTTCTTATTTTTTTCTATACAGAGGCTCTCAGCTCTCTTATCACTCATGTGGCTTTGGAGAGATCTATTGTGGGAATTTTGATCTGTAGGAATGCACTATGAATCACTCACTTATTATTTGTAGATGATATGTTGCTTTTTTGTTATGTATCTTAACATGCTGTAATGATAATTACTATGATTTTAACTATGTATGAAGACGCTTCTGGTCAATATAATAATTTGGAGAAATCCTTAGTTGTATTCAGCAAAAATGTAGAACATGAGTTGCAACAATGTATTCAAGATCCTTGGCATGTAGATTCTAGAAAAGCATGATAAGTACTTGGGGCCACCTTTAGTCATTAGTGGGACTACGAAGGATATATTTACATATATGTAGGAGCAAATTTGAAATTAGATCAGTATGTAGAGTGTAATGACTTTATCTTTAGCAGAGAGGGGAGTTTTATTAAAATTGATTACTTAAGCAATCCCAACATACATTATGAGCTATTTTAAATTATTGAATAGTCTGATTAGAGAGATTGAAGCAATGATAGCTTCTTATTGGTGGGATAATCAATGCTCAAGAAAAATTCATTAGATTCGATGGGATCAACTAGGATATAGTAAAAGAGACGGGGGAATGAGATTTTGATATTTACAAGCTTTTAAGAAGGGGGAATGGTATTTTGAGATTTACATGCTTTTAACATAGCTCTTTTAGCAAAACAGGGCTAGAGATTACTCCAATATCCTACCTCTTTGTTTGATAAGGTTTTTAAAGCCAGGTATTTCCCAAATTGCAGTGTTCTTCATTCTTCTTTGGGTCATAATCCTTCTTTCTCCTGGAGTGATACTTGGCATTCTTTATCCTTTATACAAGAAGAAACTCTCTGAAGGATTGGAATTGGTAATGATGTCTACATTTGAAAAGATAAATGGCTTCCTAGACCACTTGCATTTTGAGTGTTCTCTCCTCTGAATATTATTCTCCCTAATGCTTAGGTCTTAGAATTGATTAATCAAGAAACTGGAACCTGGAATTATTCATTGATTCAAGATGTTTTCCTTGCACCTAATGCTGAAACTATTGCTAGTATACCTTTGGGTAGAGGGAACAATCTAGACATGTTGGTATGGCATTATTCATATTTTAACATATTCATTGTTAATTCTGCTTATCATCTTGCTATTGTTGTTAAGAACAGATTGGATGTTAGCAACATAGGTTCTTGTAGTATAGCAGTGAGGCCCAAATTTTCATTTATTTGGAAACACATAGTCCTACCCAAAATCAAGTAATTTACATGGTGTGCCATTTGTAAGTTTTTGCCTACAAAATCTATTTTATGTCAAAGGAAGTCATTTGATGATTTGTTGTGTGATATTTGTCAGAATACACTAGAAGATGCTATTCATTACCTTCGTCATTGTCATTTCGCCATGTAAGTTTAGGCTCTTTCCCATCTACTTAGTTCCATTATTCTCCATCTTATTTCTTCTATTTTAGAATGGTTTTCAGAGATCTATGTAGATAGTTCACAACAAGATCTCGATTTCATGCTTGTTGTATATTAGTATTTATGGTAAAGGCATAACAAATCCAAGTTTGAAAACATATCTAGTCTCTTCTTCAAGTTGTGGACTTTGCTCATAATTTTCTTACTCAATTTTGACTAGTACTAGTTTTTTTTGGGAACACTAGTCTAGGCCCTAATATCACATGTTGGCAAGCCCCACTTGATACACAGGTTAAGGTGAACTTTGATGCGGTTATTTTCTTAGGGGCAAAGTCTATTGGTATTGGTGTCATTGCAAGGGATTTCAGAGGTCACACATTGGTTTGGTTTTCTTGGCTTATTTCCAACCTAGTTGATTCTAAAGCTGATGAAGCATTCACGACATAGTTTGTTCATCAGGTGTGTGTTGATTTTGCTTGGCTCTTGGTGATCATAGAAGGGGATTGGCTTTTGGTTATCCATGCACTTCAGGATACAAGCTGCAATCTATCATCCACAAGTCTAATTATATCAGATGCTCAGAGAATTCTTCCTAGTTTTATTCATATATGTATCAACCATGCCTAATAGAGTGGGAATATGTGTACTCATCATCTAGCTAAAAAAGCTTTGTATTTTCATAACTCTACGTTGTCTACACAAGTTGTGTTAGACCAAGCTTTGGCTTCTGATTCTTAGTTAATGAAATTTTCCTTTTGCTTCCAAAGAAAAAAGAAAATGACCATTGATTTATGACAATTGTCTCAAATACAATTACCATTTTTTGAAATAGAAGCGTAGGAAATTTTAAGATCAATTAACCAAAGAGTGTTGTGAACACTCTTACATAGAGAACTAAATTATTTTAAATAAGCGAACTAATTGAATTACCAAAGTCATGATGATACGAATTGTTAAATTAATTTTGCAGACATGAGGAATCCACTTAGTTAAACACTAAATAAAACCAATGTGTTATAGTAAATAAAATTTACAATATAAAATACTTTTATATTTCATACAACTCAAATTATAACTCTACGCTAAAGCATGAATACTCATACTTATGCAAAATATAAAAAATAATAATAACCAAGCATTTTTTAATTTAATTATAGCATTTAAAATTTCAAGAATTTGGAGTTAATTTACAATAATGTGAATTTAGTTAAACACATCCTTCCAATATGTAATAGTGTAGATTTCATTTAAATTATTAATGGTTTATATAAATCTTAAATCTTTTGGATAAAGATGAATAACCATCTATTGAAATTTTTTTCATTTAATTAAAAAATCTCAAAATCTTAAGAATACGAATTGAGTAAAAATTAAGTGAATTTAGTTAAATACAATCTATATAAGAACATTCTAATGCATGATTATTATGCATAGAGTTTTTTCAAGTAGGAGATGCTCCATGTTTCACCATCCACATGTTACTACTCATATACTTTTGTATCACGATCTCTTTTATCTAGAGCTTCTCAAATCTCCTCACTTTAGTCTCTTTGGCCTTCTTTTCTTAGACATCCATGAAGATGACTATCTTGACGTATTATTTCTAGCATGTTTCATTCCATGGATAGATGTTTTCCTTTTGCTTAGATTTGTTGCTTGTGCATTGCTGGAGTATTTTCATTGTTTCCTTAAATTTTAGTGTAGTGCTTCTTGGCCATCCTATGATTTTTGATCTCTTTTCTTGGCCACCTAAAGTAGGAAATTTAATCTTCATATGGAATGTTGAAATTTTCATTGGAAAACAATTCAAGGTTGACACACCAAAGATGATGTTATAGCTACTACTAAAAATCCCACCATTTTAGTCACTTTTTGCTACAAGGTGCCCAAGAACGATGAGATAGATTTTTCCTTTAAGGCTTTCACAATCTCGTTAGTGAAATCCACAAGATGAGTGTTGATCATTTGAGCTATGCATGGTACACCCCCAACTGCAAGAATGCTTCATAAAAAACGATGTCTACTAAGTTCCTATTATCCATTAGAATCTTTTGCTAATAGAAATAGTTAGGCAGGTATAAATTCACCAATACATTATTATGTTCTCCTTATCTAGGTTTTGTCTCAATACCTAAAGAAATCTCATTTGATAGAGAGTGGACTTCATAGATAGGTAACATGTGTCTTAAGAGATGAGTTTGAGTTTATTGGGCAGCTTTAGCTAGATTTGTGAGCATTTCCCAAATCACCTCTAATAGGCCCTATAAAAATAATTGTGATAACATCTACAGTTGGTAAGTTATTGATATTGTATGTTTAGGCATCTTTCTTAGATTCTATCTTCTGCTGGTAATTTATATTGGGTATCTGAAGTTGTTGGTTGTTGGGGTTCCATGGGGTTGGTTGGTTATTTGGCTATAAGTTATTTCAAGAATCCATGTTAAATTAACTTCTCAATCTTATCCTTCAAATGATACTATATTTCTACTGTGTTTCACCTGTCAGCGATGGAAAAGATAATTTTTCTTTAACCTCTATCTTTGTCTAGTTATCTACCATCTTTTAGGGCTTCTCAACTAAGCCTTTTCTACTATTACCACCTATGTTTTAGCCTTCAGTATGTTGAGGGGGTATACCTCATAAATCTAGTAAGCAAGCATGCTCTTACCCTTGTCTTCTTCTGGCAGCACTTACTCATCTTTTCTTATTTTTTGCTTGCAATCCTCCAAAGTGGTTGTTGTTTCCTCTATGCAAAATGTACTTCTCTACCTAGACTAAGAGTTTTTCTAGTGTAGCTATGGGTTGTCTTGCTATAGACTACTTGAACTTTTGGTGTGTTAGGTTTTGTTCATAATACCAGGTACTTGAACCTCCAATGTGTAAGGTTTTGTTCATAATACTAGGTAGGAGTTCTTAGTTCATAAAAAATCTCATGAATAGCTTGGATGAAATAATCAGCATGCTCTTTTTATTTTTTTTCTTTTTCTACTAGATAATAAATAAACGATGGGCTTTTGATAGTTTCTACTAAAGAAAAATTATGCAAGAAATGCTACATCAATTACTTAGGGCCAAAGTTGTACTACGTATCTTAACTAAGCTCGTGTAAGTCTTATTTTAGTGAGAAAGTCATCTAAATGCTCTTGGAGATCTCCAATTCTATTGAACTCTAAAAGGTTAGATACCTTAACACCCTAAGGGAGCAACTCAAATAGCATGATTGGGCAAGATAGTCTACGCATAGAAGGAGCGGCCATAAGGGGAAAATAATGCTCTTTACCTCTAATTGTTTGCTCAAGCATAATAGTCTGGGGACATACTCAATAATGTCAATCTTTCATTTGGTGTTGGTGGCCTAAAGAGACGTCTGGCCATTAATTTAGTGGTATTAAGAGGTACAACCCTACACCTTTGTATGGGTTTTACAAGTTCAGGTAAAAAAGCTTCATGACTTTTGTAGGAAGATTGAGAGAGCTCTGTCTCTAGATATTTTATGACATATTAAGCGACTATCTTAGCAGTGGCTAGGCATCTTCAATTAGAGCTAACATTCCTTTTATGTGGTCTCTAGGAGGTAGGTTTTAGGATAAAGTTAGATTTTCTAATCTTAGGATGCTACAAGCACTCTTTTTGAGGATGGAAATGGTTGTCATTCTTTATTGTCTCTACTAACTTCATCTTGTTGAGAGACTACCACAAAGGTTGAATCTTGGGCTCTAGGTCTCATTTTTATTTATAAGTTTGATGAAATGAAAGGTTTATTTTCATAGATAACACCAATAATCATGTATTCCAAATTTGTGTTTAGAGATATCATTGGTGATTGGTAAAACAAGAACTAAAATGTGGATCTCTGAATAAAGGGTGCGCTTGTTTAAAGAATTTGCTCAAGGAGTAAAAGTGAATTAATTTTCTTTTTCCTTTAATGATGGTATTGGTAGTGTTAGGATTTTAGAATTACGCTAGAGTGTGAGAATGTCCATTTTAATATGTTGTGTTGCTTTTTATTGTTACTATGCCCTTGAGCAAATATATTTTTATCACATTAAAATCAAGTCCTTTAACTTTATTTAGAATATGAGTTGATTGCGGCCTAGAAATTCAAAATATAGAAACCGCGATTATCCTTAATATTATTTGCAGTACTTCTAGCACCAACCCTTTGATTTCATTCAGTAGACCATCTGTGTTCAATTTATGTCATCCTAGTTTAGGTTTGAACAATTTAATAAGTATATGCTCTGGGATCTTAATTTTAATTGGTATATATAAAGTTATAGCTAGAAGTTATGGTTTGTGAATCTAAACACCAACATTTGGTCAGTGTTGGAATAGTGCCCTGCAAGTCAATGAGATTGGCCTTGTAAACTATTTCACTCATGGTATAATCTTGAATGAATGATATTCTTGATATGACCATCTTTATCTTATACTTTGTTTAACTTCACTTGCATTTGGATGAAGCCCTTAAATCACTTATGATAGCATGATTTGGTTTGGAGACCATAGAATAAGTCTCACATAGTTGTGATCTTAAAAATTTCAAGTCATATGATCTTATGAGACAGGATATCTAAAATCCGGATAGACTTACACGAACAATGCATAAATCCTGGGGCTAGAGATTGTCCCATTCCATGAACAATTATATGAGATACGAATGTATGTTAATGGGTACTTGTTAGAGAATAAGGTATTGAAGACCCACTAGAGAATCCAAAAAATAGTCATAGTGGCAAGTCGATAATGGCTAGTTCTCCTATTTATGCTAGTGCATATTATTAGTCCTTTGACTCGAGGATCCATGGTAACCTTATGTCTGGTCCTTATGCTTTTACTTATTCTTGACCACCTAGTGGGTCGTTCAGGTTGAGATTATATATGAGCTACTTGGCATAGAGGTTTGTGAGATCCAATATGGAATCCAACTATTTGTTGTTTGGAAGGGCAAGTACATCTCCTATGTGTTCTATAATAATTAGTTCTTAGAAATTCTTGCATAAGGTGGTGTGATAATTTGGAAAAGGAATTTTCCAAAGGTGAGGTCACATAATAGGGATCGAATATTGAGAATAGAGATATTGTATTAAAGCTATTAGGGAGTCGATAAATATCTTGCCCTAGGCCTCTTTCGGGAGATAAAAGACATAAGGACTATATTGGCATGGCACGCATAGAGTGATGATGGTTCTCTAGAATATTCATTTTGGCCAATTATTTGGGCTCCATAGGCTTGAGGTTGGACATCGGCCATGGAGATTAGGTACTCTTCAATTAATGAGATTAATTGAATTGAGTCGACTAGTTTAAAAGGAGTTTAAAATAAGAATGAATACAAGATATTCAAAAGTCACATGGAGTTCTGAGCCTATATCCAATAAATGGTAGAACCTATTGGATCACATACGAAATTCAATTAGCTTCCTAATTAATAGGGAAACGTTTCTAAGGAGTCAGAAAATAGTGTCTCCTAGTGGACCAATTTTTGGGGCCAACTTTGAGGGTCAATTTTGGTTTGATTGATTTAAGTGTTAAATTAATCGATTAATTTAAGAGTTAAATTAGACCAATAATTAAGGACTTAATTATTTGGTGCTAATATAACCATCAATTGGTTAAGTAAATTTAATGAGTTAAGTTAATAAATTTAGCTTAAGTTGTTAAGCTAATTTGATTTAAAGAGTTAAGTCAAAGAAAAATTAATTAAATTAAAAAGTTTAATTTGATTAATTAAGAAAGAATGAATTTTGGAGGGAAGACTCAAATGAGATTTGAGATGGCATCTAAATTAATTTAAAATGTAATTAAAATGCAATTGAAATTCAAATTTTACCACTTATGCAACCCCACTTGGCTGCCCCCCTACATGCATTGTGATATGCCAACTTGGCATCACACATTTTCAGCCTCTATATATATAAATAGAGAAATGAGGTAGTGCATATCACATTTTGTGTGAAGAATTAGATTCTTCATTTCCTTCTAAAATATTTGCAAGTTAGCATTTCATATGTTGAAGGCTTAGCTTCTTTCTTCATCTTCCTACCCTAAATTCAGCCTCCACCATTTGAAAATATCTAGTCTTACTCCAATGCATCAACTAGAGATTTAGAAAGGTCCCGATTGTGTGTTGACTTTTATAATAGAGGCAAGACATGTGGCTTGCTCAGTTTTTGGAGATCTACCTATGTGAGGTCTGATTTTATGATTTTCTTCAGGACGTTATAGATGGCCAATCAATCTAAATTTTTCCTGGAGGTTAATTAATGTGTTGGTTATCTCTAGTAATATTTTCAAAATTTTTGGAGATGATTTGGTAGGGCGATCGTTGCAATCCTTTTGCTATGCCATGAGTAGGCAGATTATGGAATTAGTGAAGTGTTCGCTTGTTTATTCTCAGATTTGCTTATTACAATAATTCTTTATCTATATCTGAATCATAGGTATGATTATAACCTACACTATTTACTTTATGTTTTGAAGTTTTGATTATAGATCCTAATGCCTATCTTGCTTTCAAGTGGTATCAGAGCCATAATCATGCTTAGATTTGAATTTTATTTAGTTGATTGATTCATGTGATGGATTAATATAGATCACCATATTCTTGATTCAATTGATGAATTGGAGAATTTGGTTGATTTGGGTGTCACTCATTGATTGATGAATTAAAAGCATACTATTCTGTGATTTAAGTGTTAATTCATGTAGTTAGTATGTTTTAATTCATAGTGATTAATGTTGAATATTGATTTGGCATTAATTGATGCAATATATTGATAGAGCATGTTGAATTACGACTGAAAGATTTTTGATTATTTTTGGATCCAATTGGATTGGGGTTTGGTTGGAGAGTTTTGGAGAATTTAATTCTCACTTAGATTTGATTTTTGAAGCATGGTTAAGCACTTTAATTTTCAGTTTTAAAATGAGTTTTAAATTTGGAAATTGGTCCTAATGTGTGATTTAATGTTTAAAATGTGTTCTATAATATTTGGTCCACAAAAGTTGAGTTTAAAATCGGCTTGACTCGTTTTTGACCTTAAAACAAGGGCTTTCAGCTAGCTTTGAGCAAGTTGCCAAGGCAGTGGCTACCTAATGGCATTCTTAGCTCCACCAGCAGCTACGTGTTGAGGGTTGGGTAGATTTTGAGCTAATGTTTTGGCTCCATAAAGGGCTAAAAATGATGTTAAATCATATGTTATGGATGCACAAATGTTGTTCAAGTCTTCAAAATAATGTTTCACATTTTTGTTGCTTCTTAAAACTTGTTAAAGTTGATCTCCAACTTGTGGCATAAGAGTTATGCTTTTCCAATTATTTTTTTATGAGATAAGCATTTAATTGTTGGAATTTATTGTTAATTCTAGATTTATTTCTTGTTCATTTAATTGTTGAATGAATGTTGAATGAATGGGGATGATCATGAGCCTTTTAAATTGATTTTATTTGTTTCAAAGTTGTTGAAATGGGTTGTATTAAATGGGACTTGTATGTCTTTTGTTCTATCTTATAAAAGTTATGAGAGTAGAACTACTAGGTGTGAGGATTTCCATTTCATGTAAATGTTGCATGGAGCAAAGAGTCCAATGGAGGCATAGAGGCCATTTGAAGACCCGTGAATGTATGGGATACACTCATGTAATAGTTTAGTTTAATTCAACCCATTTAAAATCAACCGAAGTGATGTACTTATGGCTCTAAGTGTATTATTTAGTTAGGCTCATGGTCTTTCCACCCTAGGAGTATGCTATGCTATTTACTTATTTACGCTTTTTGTATCCTATTGATGTATGAGATGTATGGTTAGGATATAGAGAACCTAAATAAGCAGATAAAAATGATGAGATCATTGCAAGCAAAAATCCTCCACATAGAGCGTCTAAGCATTTTCAAATATTAAGTCAAAATGAATACAAATTAAAAGAGTTTTAATTAACCCAAGCCTTCTATCAATAATGTAATCTATGATGGTGTAGCCGATTTTGTGTTATGGCACTCGATCACGGGGGTCATACTTAGGAGAAAAGTTGTGAGCATACACTTAGTATAAGATATACCTTGGACTTGGGAACCCTCATGCATTGGCACTCGATCACGGGGGATGTTGTGAGGTTGTCTTGAGATAAAGTTTGATAGGTAGGTTTGACTTAACACTTAGTAATATCGATAGCGCAATTCACGTGGGTCTATATGAAAAGTGAGGCAAAATATATCAAGAGTTGCATGAGATGAAATTAGCAAAAGTTGCTTACCTTTCAATTGCTCATGGATGGCACTCGGTCATAGGGGTCTATTAGCAAGTCATTGGGGTCTTGATTCTTGCTAGAAAATATGATTTCCCAAATTCGTCTTGGGGGTAAACGATTTGATAAATTAGTGGGAGAAAAACATGCTTGAAAGACCATGAACATGTTTCAATATCAAATTCAATCACGTGCTCATATTCTCTTTTTCGCCTTTGAGGATTTGTAAAATCTCAAGAATAGTTAAAATTCCACTTGATGTTATTTTGGAAACCAATAAACCAATCAAGTCAAACTTCCGTGATTGACTTAACCTCAAAAATCATTTTAGATATCTAGAAGCTGATATAGGTCCTATATCATGGTACTCCTAATCCCTTTAGGATTAATGTAGATCTAAAGACACATGAAAAGTTCACAAATTAGGCTTAGGATCATCTTATCCTTTAGTCTCAAATGGTATCTACAAACTTTAAAAATCTCAAAAACACATGAATTGTACCTTGGTTAAAGTTTACAAAGAGTTGTGAAGTGAATGAGGTATGAGACGTTTATGTTGTCAAATGAGACTTTTCAAGTTAGGATGTATAGGAAGTCATGTCATCGATTACGGTCTAAAGATGATTAGGGTTAGGAAAGTATTTTGACTTGGACATAGTGATGGACAATGATCTCCATAAGGATTTGATCCTCACATCCTTGCTGAGTTTTATTGATCAAAGTATTAATCTAGAAGAAGACTTCCATGATGTGGGCAAACCTTTGACACTTGTTTCCTTCTCCAAGTTTATAGGCCCTAAGGGTGATAGAAAGAGAGGTAAAGGAAGAAATATTTTTCCTATATTGGAAAACAACTATCAAAGGTATTCGAAGGAGTCAAGAAGATCATAGAGAAAATAGTCAATAATTATTTGTTTCTACTTAGGAAAAACTGGCCATTGGAAGCCCTATTGCAAGGAATACCTTGCAACCTTTAAAAAGGGCATGTCCTTTATTGAGGTGCATTTAGGATGAATTCATCCTTATGGATATATGATATTGTATGTGATTCTTTTCTTTGTAAGTTGTTACAACATAATAGAAATAAGAATAGAACTAAGTGATGTGGATATGATCTACCACTTTGGCTAAAGAGCAAGAGTTGTGTCCAAAGCCGAAGGCGTATAATAAGTTAGACTTAGAGAACTCCATACTTGTATTGCACCTTTGTCATATAGTACTATATATTGTTAAGAACATTATTTTAATTCCCATTTTTAGATAGCAAAGGATTTGATCTGTCTACATCAAATGGGAGATTGAAGGCGTTAAAGAATGAGTTCTTTAGTTGCTTGTGGTATAATTAACAAAGGATCATACATATTGGATTTTCAACCATGACTAATGCACTCTCAACTAAGTAAGAAATTAGATATCCAAGATAATGCCATGATGTGGCATACAAAACTTGGTAATATCTTCAAAATTAGGATGAACAAGTTAGAAGCTCTCAAAGCGCTAAATGTTAGTGACATTGAGGATTTTCCAACTTTTGAATCTTGTTTGAAGGGATAAATGACCAAAGCTCCTTTTGCAGGATAAATTGGGCACACCACAAAGCCTTTAGATTTGATCCATATGGATATTTGTGAACCACTAAGAATTGGTGGGAGAGAAGGCAATTTTTACTTCATTTCTTTCATCAATGGTAATAGTCAATGTAGATAGATGTATCTTATAAAGTACAAGTCTAAGGCCTTTAAACGGTTCAAAGAGCATAGAAATAAAGTAGAATAGCAAAAGAGGCCTAGTATTAAAGCCTTTTGATTAGATCAGGAGGGAAAAATACTTAAGTACCATATTCTTGGATCGTATAAAAGAGAATAGGATTCTCTCTCAACGGACTTCACCTGGCACACCCCAACATAATGGAACAGTTGAGAGGAAACTCTGTACTTTATTATACATGATACATTCCATAGTTAGCTTCTGTGATGTGCCTATATTCTTTTGATGATATGCCTTAATGATGGCAACAAAGTTACTAAGAGTAGTAACTTCAAAGTTGGTGCCAAAAACACCAAATGCGATATGGCACAGCAAAGTACCCTCATTCTATTATCTAAGGGTTTGGGGGTCTCCCACCTACATGAGATGGACAGTGGGAGATAAGTTAGACAGTAGATCTATCTTGTGCAAGTTTATAGAATGCCTGAGAGAGTTTATGGGTTATTACGTTTATGATTCCTCGAAACAAAATGTGTTTGTTTTGAGAAATGCTACCTTTTGGAGAAGAAATTTCTATAAGATAGAAAGGCGTTGTAATTGAACTTGGTAAAGTTCAAGATAATCAATAAATCCCACAAGTGATAGAAACAAATACATATCATAGAGCCTCACACACAATCTCTAAGAAGGTCAGACCAAATCAAGAAGTAATCGAAAGAATTCAAATTTCTTCACGAGACAGGTAATCAGATAGAGACCCAAAGACCTACAAAGAAATAATGTTGGACATAGACTCGAGACATTGGCTTGAAGCCATAAGATCCAAAATTGACTCTATTTACTCAAATAACGTATGAACTTTGGTAGATCCACCAAATAGAATAGTTCCTATTAGTTGCAAGTAGATCTATAAGTGTATGTTTAGGATAGATGGAGAAGTGGTAACTTTTAAGGCGCGATTAGTGGAAAAAGTTTACATTCAAAAGCCCAACATCGATTTCAAGGAAACCTTGTCACCAGTCACTATTCCTAAGTCCATTTGGATTATACTTGCTATAGCGACATATTATGACTATGAGATATGACAAATGAATGTGAAAATTACTTTCCTCAATGGTCACATTGAAGAGGATCGATTTATGAACTCTGATTGGCATCCCAAACTTGGAACATACATTTTTTGATAAGATAGTCAAATTGTTTGATTTTATCAAAAAAATATATGAACCTTATGTGCACAAGTGGGTTAGTGGGAGTAACATGTAGTTTATTATGTTTTATGTCGATGACACTCTTTTCATTGGGAATGAGGTAGGAATGTTAGAGTGTACTAAAGTATGGTTATCTACATAATTCTCCATGATGGACTTGGGAGAAGCATCCTATGTATTAGAAACGCGTATCTATAGAGATAGTGGAGGAGGATGTAGGGGCTTTCCTAATTCCCACACATTGAACAAGAAACTAAAGAAGTTTAGTATGGAAAAATCTAAAAGGGCATTCCTATTTTTGGGACGTGATCTTCGTCTCTCCAAGTTTATGGCCCTTTAAACTATTAACGGGAGACACAAAATGTCCTACATACCTTAGTCATCCAGTACATAGAGCATAATTATATGCTGTTCAATGTACAAAATTGGATATGGCACACTAACTAAATGTTACAAGTAGGTTCCAATCCAATCTTGGTGAGAGTCACTGGTTAGCCGTGAAAAAATCCTAAAGTACTTAAGAAGAACTAAGGACTTATTTTTGGTACACGACAATGAAGAATTGAAACTTGTAGAGTTTTCGGATATTAATTTTCAATCCAATGTAGATGACATAATATCCACTTTGAGATGCATATTTTACCTTAATGGAGGCATAGTGTGTTTGAAGAGTTCTAACTAGACACCATGGATTAGATAACCACTAAAGTGATATACTTTATGGTTTTGGAAACTATAGAGAAAAGTGTTTGGACAAAAACTTCATCTAAGGATTTGATGTAGTGACTAGCATGCATGAGCCTGCGATTGTTTTTGGAAGATAATTTAGGACTTGAGCTAAGATCTCATCAATGATCCAAACATATTAAATGTGTTATCATTTGATATATGACATCACTTGATAGAGGTGATAATTGAGAGAACAAAAGTTATCTTGGAAGAGAATATAGTAGAGCTATTATATTAACCCCTAAAAGCTAAAGGTATTTGGAGGACATCTGATGAAGATAGGTCTCAAGGCCACAGGTCTCGGTACTAACTAGTTTTCCTATTTATGCTGGTGCATATTATTAGTCCTTTGACTTGAGAATCTATGGTAACCTTATGTTCGGTCCTCATACTTTGACTTATCCTTGACCACTTAGTAGGTCTTTCGGGTTGAGATTGGGTATGAACTATTTGGCATAGAGGTTTCTGAGATTCAAGCTAGAATCTGACTCTTCACTATTGTGAAAGGTGAGTATATCTCCTATGTGTTCTATGATGATTAGTTCCCAAAAATCCTTGTGCAAGGTAGTGTGATAATTTGGAAAAGAATTTTTTCAAAGGTGAGGTCATAGAATAGGGAACGAACATTGAGAATAGAGACAAAGTATTGAGGCTATTAAAGAGCCGACATATATCTTGCCCTAGGCCTCTTTTAGGAGATAGGAGATGAAAGGACCATGTTTAAATGGCACGCGTAGAGTGATGATAGTTCTCCAAAATATTCATTTCAGCCAATAAATTGCGCTCCATGGGCTTGAAGTTGGACATTGACCATGGAGATTGTATACTCTTCAATTAATGAGATTAATTAAATTAAGTCGACTATTTTGAAAGGAGTTTTAAACTAGAATCAATATAAGATATTCAAAAGTCACAAGGAGTTGTGAGCCCATGTCCAATGAATGATAGAACCTATTGGGTCACACACAAAATTCAATTAGCGTCCAAATTAATGGAGAGAATTTTCTAAGGTGTTAGAAAATGGTGTCTCCTAGTGGACCGATTTTTGGGGCCAACTTTGAGGGTCAACTTTGGCTTGATCGATTTAAGTGTTAAATTAATCAACTAATTTAAGAGTTAAATTAGACTAGTAATTAAGGAGTTAATTATTTTATGCCAACATGACCATCAATTGGTCAAGTTAACTTAAAGAGTTAACGAATTTAGCTTAAGGAGTTAAGCTAGTTTGACTTAAAGAGTTAAGTTAAAGGAAAATTAATTAAATTAAAGAGTTTAATTTGATTAATTAAGGAAGAATGAATTTTATAGGAAAGACTCAAATGATATTTGAGATGGCATCTAAATTAATTTGAAATGAGATTTCAAATATAATTAAGATGTAAATGAAAATCAAATGAGATTTGTATTCAAATTTTGCCACTTATGCAACCCCACTTGGCTGTTACCCTTCATGCATTGTGTGATACGAACTTGGCATCACACATTTTCAGCCTCTATATGTAGATATAGAGAGAGGAGGTCGTGCATATCACATTTGGTGTAAAGAATTTCCCTCCAAAACATTTGCAAGCTAGCATTTCATGTGTTGAAGGCTAATCTTCTTTCTTCATCTTCCAATCTAAAATTTGGCCTCCACTGTTAGAAAATATCTGGTCTTGCTCCAACCCATAGACTAGATATTTAGGAATATCTCATTGGTGTGTGGACTTTTACAGTAAAGGCAAGACATGTGGCTTGCTCAGTTTTTGGAGATTTACCTGCTTGAGGTCTGACTTTGCAATTGTATCCAGGACGTTATTGATGGAAATTTGATTTGAATTTTTACTGGATGTTCTCTAAGGTGTTGGTTGTCTTTAGTAATTTTTCTAGAATTTTTGGAGGTGATTTGGTAGTTCAATTGTTGCAATCCTTTCACTGTGCCACAAGCAGGCAGATTCTAGAATCGGTGAAGTGTTCACTTGTTTCTTCTCGAATTTTCTTGCCAAGATAATTTTCTATCTAAATTTGAATCATAGGTATGATTAGATCTTTTATTTGCTTGTACGAACTAGTTGCTTTATGTTTTGAAGTTTTGATTATAGATCCTAGTGCCTCTCTTGCCTTTAGCCAGACTTTAAAGGTTCAAAGTGAGGTACCTTCCTCATTCATTCAAATATTGGAGAAGGATAGGATGAGCTTTACTAAGTTCCAAAAGAATTTAGATGATTCTAAAAGAATTCAAATTTCCAAAATGTTCATGAAGGTTCTAGATAGCTCTATGATGGATAGATATTTCTAAAAGGTTTTGGGACATTCCACACTTTTAGAGTATAGGAGAAAACCTTTAAAGGATCTAGTACATTATACATGTATCAATAAAGATGTACAAGTATATTGAAATATGTGGAAGTGTAGAGAAGTAATTTCTAGAAAGGTTCCATAATAAAATATATTTAGGAATATAGTTAGGATATTTTTGGAGAGTTATATAGAAACTCTTCAGTTTTTGGATGTTTTGAATCTTTATCATCCATTTGAAGAGGTGAAAAGTACGAATAGAGGGAGCCCTTCATTTACAATCGGTCATGTTTGGAACACAAGCTTGACTGATAGGTTTCTTTTGAAGTGTTTTGTTGTCAAGCTTTATTTATTTTCTATTTTCTCAGATCTAGCCTTTTCTAACTAGCCTATGGCACTTTCTTCACATAAAAAAACATTTGAGAGGTTGTTCTTAGCTAAGGCATAAAGAGCGATTAAATGAGCTTAGGTTGTAAGGTGTATTGTTAAAAGAATAGATCTTATGACAAGAAGTAACTATTAATCACCTTTCTAGAATTAAGTTGAATAAATTAGTGAGATCTAAGTATTCTAAATGTGAACTCTAACTCTCCAAATTATTCTTCTATAACATTATTCTAGTCTTGTGAATTTAGGATTCATTTCTTTCTTTTAATAAATACAAAAACCTAATGTAAGTGGCACGTACCATATAAGATTCTAAGGCATAAATTGTTAAGAATATCTCCAAAAAACTTAGAAAAACCTTTTGTTGGAGTAGTGCTTTGCATGCTAATGAGATTGGCCTTGTAAAAGCTATGTCCTTGTAAAAATAATCTTGATTAAACGATATTCATTATATGGTCATCTTTATCTTATGTTTTACTTTATTTCACTAGCATTTGGTTGAAGCTCTTAGATCACCTATGACTACAGGACTTGGTTTGGTGACCATGGAATAAGTCTCACATGGTCGTGATCTTAAATCTTCAAAGTCATAGGATCGTATGAGATAGGGCATTAAATCTCCAAATAGACTTATATTAACGATGCATAAATACAAAAGTTAGAGATTACTTCATTCCATGAACAACTGTATGAGATACGGGTGCATGTTAGTGGGTGCTTGTTAGAGAATAAGGCATTGAAAACTCATTGGAGAATCGACCAGATAGCTGTAATGATAAGTTGGTAGTGGCTAGTTCTCCTGTTTACGTTAGTGCATATTATTAACCCTCTAACTTAAAGATCTATGGTAACCTTGTGTCTAGTCTTCTTGCTTTGACTCTTTTTTAACCACTTAGCAGATCGTTCGGGTTGAGATAAGGTATGACCTACTTTGCATAAAGGTTTATGAGATCCAATATGAAATTTGGCTTCTTGCTATTGTGAAGGGCGAGTACATTTCCTACGTGTTCTATGATGGTCGATTTCCAAAAATTCTTGTGCAAGGTGATGTGATAATTTGGAAAAGGAGTTTTTCAAAGGTGAGTTCATAGAATAAGGATCGAACATTAAGAATAGAGATATAGTATCAAGGCTACTAAGGAGTTGACAAATATCTTGCCCTAAGTCTCTTCGAGAGATAGAAAATGGAAGGACCGTATTTGCATGGCATGTGTAGAGCGATGATGGTTCTCCAGAATATTCATTTTGTTCAATTTGTTGGGTTTCATAGGCTCGAGGTTGGACATCAACCATGGAGAATAGGCACGCTTCAATTAATGAGATTAATTGAATTGAGTTGATTAGTTTAAAAGGAGTTTTAAACTAAAATGAATATAAAATATTCAAAAATTACAAGGATTTGTGAACCCATATCTAATTAACAATAGAATCTATTGGGTCATACACAAAATCCAATTAGCTTTCTAATTGATGGAGAAAATTTTCTAAATGTTGGAAAACTGTCTCCTCACGAACCGATTTTAAGGTGCAAACTTGGAGGTCATTTTTGACTTGATTAATTAAAATGTTGAATTAATCAATTAATTTAAGGAGTTAAATTAGATCAATAATTAAGGAGTTAATTATTTGGTGCCAACATGACCATCAATTGGTCATGTTAACTTAAAGAATTAAGTTAACATGTATTAATTTAGAATAATTTAACTAATGGGAATAATGCATTTTGGAGGGAAAATTCAAATGAAGAGTTCATTGAATTGGCATCTTAATTAATTTAGAATTAGATTTCAAATGTAATTAAAGTGCACATAAAATTCAAATGAGATTTAAATTTAATTTGC
>JACGDI010002959.1:1632910-1721161 GCA_014898725.1 Jacaranda copaia
ACATAGGGTACGATTTGGCGAATTTCTCTAGGGAGTTTTAGAAATATTTTTGATCCAAAACGTTTTTGGAGAGTTCTTCAAGGTGTTTAGAAGCTCCAGTAATTTTCTCTAAAATTTTGGAGGGTTTTGGTAGGGAAGTTTTTGCACTCTTCCAAAAGCATCAGTTGTAGACAGTTTCTTGAATTGTGATGAGTTTAGAAGTCTCTCCTTAAATTTTGCTTTTCAGGGTAACACTATCACTAAATCTAAATCCCTAGCATGATTAGATCCTTGTTATTCTTGTAAGCACTAGTTAATTTCATGCTTTTGATGTTTTGGTAATTAGATCCTAGTACCTTACTTGTTTTTAAGTGGTATTGGAGCCTAAATCTATTGGAATAATGCCTTGCAAGCTAATGAGATTGGCCTTATTTAAACTTTTTACTAGTAAAACAATCTTGATTGAATGATATTTCTTATATGGCCTTCTTTATCTTATGTTTTATTATACTTCACTTGTATTTGGATGAAACCCTTAGATCACATATGACTGTGGGACCTAATTTAGTGACCATGGAATAAGTCTTACATGATTGTGATCTTAAAACTTTGAAGTCATAGGATCTTATGAGATGGGGCATCTGAGATCCAGATAAACTTGCACTAATGATGCATAAAGCCAAGGGTTAGAGATTGCTCTATTCCATGAGTAACTGTATGAAATACGGGTGTATGTTAGAAAATAAGGCACTAAAAACCCACCAAAGAATTCACTAGATAGCTATAGTAGCAAGTCAGTAGTGGCTAGTTTTCCTACTTACGCTAGTGCATATTATTAGTCTTTTGACTTGAAGATCTATGGTAACATTGTGTTTATCTTCATGCTTTGACTCTTCCCTAACCACCTAATGGGTCGTTCGGGTTGAGATTGGGTATGAGTTACTTGGCATGAAGGTTTGTGAGATCCAATATGAAATTTGACTTCTTGCTATTGTGAAGGGCGAGTACATTTCTTATGTGTTCTATGATGATCAATTTCCAGAAATCCTTGCACAAGGTGATGGGACAATTTGGAAAATGAGTTTTCCAAAGATGAGATCACACAACAAGGATTGAACCTTAAGAATAGAGATATAGTATCGAGGCTACTAAGGAGTTGACAAATATCTTGCCCTAGGCCTTTTCAGGAGATAGGAGATGGAAGGATTGTATTTGCATGGCACGTGTAGAGTGATGATGGTTCTCCAGAATATTCATTTTGGCCAATTAGTTAGGCTTTATGGGTTTGAGGTTGGACATTGAACATGGAGATTGGGTACTCTTCAATTAATGAGAATAATTGAATTAAGTCAACTAGTTTAAAAGGAGTTTTAGACTAGAATGAATATAAGATATTCAAAAGTCACAAAGAGTTCGGAGCCTATGTTCAATGAATGGTAAAACCTATAGGATCACACACAAAATTTAATTTGCTTTCTAATTAATGGAAAGAATTTTTTAAAGCGTTAGAAAATAGTGTCTCCTAGTGGACCGATTTTTGGGGCCAATTTTGAAGGTAAATTTTAGCTTGATTAATTTAAATATTAAATTAATCAACTAATTTAAAAGTTAAATTAGATCAATAATTAAGGAGCTAATTATTTGGTGCCAACATGACTATCAATTGGTCAAGTTAACTTAAAGAGTTAAGTTAACAAATTTAGCTTAAGGAATTAAGCTAGTTTGACTTAAAGAGTTAAGTCAAAGAAAACTTAATTAAATTAAAGAGTTTAATTTGATTAATTAGGAAGAATGAATTTTGGTGGGAAAACTCAAATGAGATTTGAGATGGCATCTTAATTAATTTGAAATGAGATTTCAAATGTAATTAAGATTCAAATGAAATTCAAATGAAATTTGAAATCAAAATTTTCCATCTAAGGACCCCTCATTGGCCACCCCTCTCATGGAATGCACGATACGACCTTAGCATCACACTATTCCACATCTATATATAGATATAGAGAGCTGGCTGGTCAAAGCAATGCTTATTGGAGTGAAAAATTAGGTTTTTTATCTCCCTTCAAAAATATTTGCAAGCTAGCATTTCATATGTTGAAGGCAAAGCTTCTTTCTTCATTTTCCTACCCGAAATTTGGCCTTTACCATCAAAATATCTCCAGTCTTATTCCAACTCATAAACTATAGATTTAGGAAGATGTCATTAGTGTGTGGACTTCTATAATAGAGGCAAGGCATGTGACTTGTTTAATTTTTGGAGATCCATTTGTGTTAGGTCCGACTTTGTGGTTTTTTTCAGGAAGTTCTAGATGACTAATTGATTTAAAATTTTAACTGGAAATTCTAAAAGGTGTTGTATAGGTCCATATATGTTTTTATAATTTTGGGAGGTGATTTGACAGGCCGATCGTCGCAATCTTCTTATTGCGCCACAAGCAGACAAATTTTGAAAATAGTGAAGTGTTCACTTGATACTCCTAGGATTTTCTCATTAAGGTAATCCTTTATTTAAATCTACATCATAAGCATATAGGTACTAGTTTCTTTGATGTTTTGAAGTTTTGATATTAGAACCTAGTGCTTTACTAGCCTTCAAAATCATATTTAGATTTGGGTTTCCTTGGTTGATTGATTCATGTGATGGATTAATCTAGATCACCAAATTTTTTATTCAACAGATGGATTGGACTATTTGGTTGATGTTGTGTGTGGCTCCTTGATTGATGAATTGAAAGCATGTTATTATATGATTTAAGTGTTAATTCATATAGTTAGTATGTTTTAATTTATCATGATTAATGTTGAATGTTAATTTGACATTAATTAATGTTATATGTTGATATAGCATGTTGATGTTTGATCAAAAGAGTTTTGGTTATTTTTGGATCCAATGAGATTGGAGTTTTTTTTGGAGATTTTGAAGAATATGATTATAGCTTTTTCTAATTTTTGAAGGCATGATTGAACACTTGAATTTCCATTTTCAAAAGGTGTTTTTAATATGAAAATTGGTCAAGTTAACATGTTGAGAACATGTGCTAAAATTATTGGTGCATGAAAGTTGAGTGCAAAATACATTTGGCAAGCCTTGAACCCCTAAAAATAGGGGCTGCTGGCACAACCTAGGCACTGGACAGGTACCATGAGCACGGCTTACCTAGCTGTGCACCAGGGCTACTCGGCAGTCATGTTTTAGGGCTTTAGGTATGCTTTGAGTTGTTTTTTCAACTCCTTTAATGCTCAATAGGTTTTTGCATCATACATGATAGATGCACAAGTGTTGTGAAAGGTCTTAAAACTATATTTGACATTTTTTAGTGCTTTGAAAAAAATTGCTTAAAGTTAATCTTACAATAATGGCATAAGAGTTATGCTTGTTCAATTATTTATTTATGAGATAAGCATTTAATTGTTGGAATTAATTATTAATTCTAGATTTATTTGTTGTTCATTTACTTGTTGAATGAATGATGAATGAATAAGGATGATCATGAGCCTTTAATATTGATTTTATTTATCTCAAGTTGTTGAAATGGGTTGTCTTAAATAGGGCTTACATGCCTCTTGTTCTATCTTATAAGGGTTATATGAGTAAAATCACTAGGAGTGAGGTTTTCTTTCTCTTGTAAAAGTTGCAAGGAGCAAAGAGGATCTAAGGAAGCTTGAAGACCCATGAATATATGGGATCACTCATGTAATAGTTTAGTTTAATCAATCTATTTAAAATCAATTGAATGATGCACCTATGGCTCTAAGTGCTTCACTTCGTTAGGCTCATGGTCATCCCATCCTAGGAGCATACTAGGTTCATTTACTTATTTATGCTTTCTATATCCTATTGATGTACAAGATGCATGATTAGGATATAGAAAACCTAAATAAGAAAATAAAAATGACGAGATCTTTGCAAGCAAAAACCCTCCACTTAGAATGTCTAAGTGCTTTTCAAATATTAAATTAAAATGGATACATATTAAAAAAGTTTTAATGAATCCATGCCTTCAACCAATAGTATGTAGTATGACGATGCTACCATTATTTGTGCAATGTCTCCGAGTCATGGGTCACACTTATAGTGGAAAGCTATGACAATATATTTAGCATGAGATGCATCTTTGATTTGAGACCCCCTATGCATTGGCACATGAGTCATGGGATGTTGTGGGGCTATCTTGAATTAAAGTTTGATTGGAAGGTTCTACTTAACAACTAGTAATGTAGATGCCGCACGAGTTATTGATCTAAAGGTCCTAGAGCCCTAAAAAGAATATGTTTATAACCGTTGAGGTGATACTTAACAAGGAAAAACCTCTTATGATGGCATCCTCTTCCAAGTCAAAAGGTCCTAGAGCCCTAAAAAGAGAGGTAAGAGAAAGAAAAATTCTTCCTCGAAAGGGAAGCAACTCGAGAAAGGATCTGGGAGGGTCAAGAAAAAGGCTAAGACCGATGCAAATTGTTTCCATTGTGGTGAAAAGGGCATTGGAAGATAAATTTTAAAGCTTACCTTGCAACCCTTGAGAACAGTAAGTATTTCTTTGAAGTGTATTTGATGACCAATTTTTTATCATGGGTATTTGATACTGCATGTGGTTCTCACCTTTGTAATTCATTACAGGGGATGGAAAGAAGAAGGAATTTACATGAGGGAGATATGATCCTCCACCTTGGAAATGGAGCAAGAGTTGTGGCTAAGGTCCAAGGTGTAATCAAGCTAGACCTAGGGAATTCTTGTATTGTTCTTCATCAAATTTATTATGTATCCAACCTTGTTAGGAATATTATTTTAATTTCTATTTTAGATAATGAAAGATTTTATTTGTTAATATCAAATAGGAAGTTGAAAGCATTAAAGAATGTTTCTTTAATTTCACAAGGTATATTAGTTAATGGACTATACATACTTGATTCTCCAACTCCTCTGATGCGCGTTCAAACAAATAAAATGAAACTAGATATCCAAGAAATGAAGGCAACATAGGTACCAGGATCTAAAATAAAAAATTCAAAACATCAAAGTAACAAGTGCCTACAAGCTAATCAAGGATCTAATCATGCCTATGATTCATATTTAGATAGAGAATTACCTTGATAAACAAATCCAAGGGGGTATCAAGTGAATACTTCACTGATTATAGAATTTGCCTTCTTATGGGGCAGTGACAAGATTGCAACGATCACCCTATCAAATTGCCTCCAAAAATTTTGAAAAATATACAGATATATCCAACACCTTGGAGAACTTCCAGTTAAAATTTTAGATATGTTGGTCATCTGGAATGTCATGGAGAAAATTGCAAAGTCAAACCTCGCACAGATGAATCTCTAAAAATTGAACAAGTCACATGCCTTGCCTCTATTGTAAAAGTCCACACACTAAAAAGATCTTCCTAGATCTATAGTCTTTTAGTTGAAATAGGACCAGAGATCTGGGGATGATGGAGGCTAAATTTGGGGTAGGAAGATGAAGAAAAAGCTTAGCCTTCAACACATGAAATGCTAGCTTGCAAATGTTTTGAAGGAAAATGAAGAATTTAATTCTTCACACCAATTAGCACTGCTTATGACTGGCCAACTATCTATATCTATATATAGATATGGAATAGTATGATGCCAAGTTAGCATCACACATTCCATAAGGGGGCAGGGGTGGCCAATGGTGTGCTTAGGTGGCAAAATTTGATTCCAAATTTCATTTGAATCTTAATTACATTTGAAATCTCATTTCAAATTAATTAAGATGCCATCTCAAATCTCATTTGAGTTTTCCCACCAAAATTCATTCTTCCTAATTAATCAAATTAAACTCTTTAATTTAATTAAGTTTTCTTTGACTTAACTCTTTAAGTCAAACTAGCTTAATTCCTTAAGCTAAATTCGTTAACTTAACTCTTTAAGTTAACTTGACTAATTGATGGTCATATTAGCACCAAATAATTAACTCCTTATATATTAGTCTAATTTAGCTCCTAAATTAGTTGATTGATTTAACACTTAAATTAATCAAGCCAAAATTGACCCTCCTCAAAAGTCAGTACATTAGGAGAGACCATTTTCTAACTCGTCAGAAAATTCTCTCCATTACTTAGAAAGCTGATTAGATTTTGTGTGTGACTTTATATGTTCTACCATTAATTGGACATGGGCTCACAACGCTTTGTGACTTTTGAATATCTTATATTCATTCTAGTTTAAAACTCCTTTTAAACTAGTTGACTCAATTTAATTAATTCCATTAATTGAATAATGCCTAATCTCCATGGTCAATGCCAGCCTCAAGCCCATGGAGCCCAACTAATTAGATGAAATGAATATTCTAAAGAACTATCATTACTCTACAAGTGCCATGTAAATATGATCTGTAACACTCCTAGAATGTTAATGGTTTCATTTAAAATATATGATCTTGGTATTATTTGAAAATTTTATGAATTTCATATTATTAATTATTTTAAGAAGTTTTGTGGGTTAAATTATAATTTATATATACTTGATTGTACAAATTTGGAATAGTTTAGGGTTTGAATGAGATACCCTAAGTGAATTGGGGCTAATCATAATTTTCCTAAAAGCTTTGGGCAAAATTACATGACTTAAAGTCTTGAAGGGCTAAATTGAAAATTGGAATAAATGAGATTTTAAAAATGGGTAGCATTCTTTCTTTCTTCATTTCCTTTCATTTTCTTTCCTTCTTCACTTTTCTTTTCTTTTTTCTCCGTTGAAGACATCTCTCCCTAGCGATATCCCTGGCAACACCCCTCAGCCAAACTACCACTAAACCACCACTCCTCACATAACCACCTTCACTCTTGGCCACACACACATGGTGGAGAAGCAACCAATGATGAAATCGAGAGAAGCCCACCTCGTAGGTTTTTCATTTTTTGATGAACAAGAGGTTGAAACATAGCTCTGGATAGATAGTTGGAAAACCTTTAGCTCAAGGAGTGCAATGGTAGCCTTGCATGGCAGTTCCGACCATGGTGGAGCGGTGATTAGAGAGCTATGGTGGAAAAAAAGCTATGGCTATTTTGGCCCGTTCCAGCTGCTATAGACCTTGAAACTTAAAATCAAATATGGTATTGGAATCCTCTCATCGAGAGGAACATTTTTGTGGTGATGTTATATTTTTCGATAGTGGCGGACATCAGATGGCGATCGCAGAAAGGCTCAACATGATGAACACTACAGTGCTATCAATTTGTGATTTTAGACCTTTAGTGATGAAATTTGAATTACTGTTTGATGTTGCATGTTATATATATATGCATGCATGCAATATATGTTGTACCTTTCTTAGAGCTAGTGTTTGAGATGATATGTGTACATGTGCAAGGAGTTTGGAGTTGGGAGATATGAACTTTGGACTTAAATTATGTATAATGCTAAGTTGAACTTTATTTATGATAATGAGGACTATTATGAGTTAACAAGGTGTTTGAGAGGGAAATTTGGCTAGAGATTAATGCATATGTATTGCTTTAGATTATAATGCCTTTGGTTTTGTATATAAGATATGGTAACCATGGAATTATGCTATTGACAAGATGCTAGGTTAAATAATGAAGTGCTATGAAATAAATGTGAGAATAGATCATACTTGAGGGACACTAATGGTATAAGCTATTTTTCTGAGTTGGTAGAATTATTAAGCTTTAAATTATTGTGTTAATAGGTTAATTGGAGATTTATGAATTCTATAAGCATTGATATATTGTACTGAAAAGTCATATGTGGGTTTTTACTATAATTTTGCTACCTTGGCTAAGTAATAAAGAGATGGAAACTGGGGATCAGTGACTGCGACCTTTGATTTCATTTTCTATGCTAATTGAGGTGAGGTTTCCTCCAGCTTGGGTTATTGCTTTGTTAAGCGTACTCGTATTTGTTGGAAACCCCTGTGTGGGTCTACTATTTGGCTTCATTATATCTATTGTTTTTGTGGCAAAACCCCTATTTGGGTTAATGTGCTTGTCTGTACCTATTTGTAACTCAATTGCTTATTTTTGCTTGTTTGCTTGAAATTCCTACATGATAGTGCTTTTGATCGTATTTAATTCATTTGATTGTATACCCATGTGTGGGATTCATACTTGTATCATTCTATCAAACTATTCTTGATTATTTTGGTGCCCAAAACTCCTTTCTATCATGTTTGGTATTTATCTTGATCATTATCTGTCTTGAACTTGTTATAAGATGCCTTGCCATCATATTTGGGTACTTGTACCTATTATTTGGCCAGTTAGCTTATCTATACTTGTTGGTAAGATGAATTGCCTTATCGGCAACCCTAATTGCTTGTTTGTACCTAATTGTACTTATTGGAGTAATGTACTTAGGCTAAGTGCTAGTCCTATATAGAATGCTAGGACACATAGGACATGCCTTGCAGTCCGCTTGTGTGTCCATAATATGTTAAGCAGTCTGCTTAGGTACTCATAATGCACCATACAATCTGTATGGGTAATGTGCCATATAATTTGTATGGGCATACCAATTATATGCCGAGCTGTCATGCTTGAAAATACTTGTTTGAATGGTATAAGGTGAATATATGCATGTCTTGCTTGTTTTATTGGAATGTGTACATTCTCAGGGAATACTTGCTATGCTCATTCTTACTTGCTTGTAAACCACTTTTGGAACAATAAGGTAAGAGAGTTTTCTATTTCACTTGTCGTACTTGCTTGAATCAAATTACTTGTTGTTTTCAAATCTGTTAAGGTGTTCTTTTCCCTCAATAGATTCTTGTTATCACTTAACTGTATACCCTCACTAAGTCCTTTAGACTTACCCCCTATTTCTTTTAAATTATTGCAGATAGACTTGACTAGGAATGACAGTTCAACACAGACTTGAAGAGATGCTCTCTTTCATTAATCTTTGATATGATTATGTAATTATGGTCCTTATGTATGTTGTATCTTATCTTTAGAGATATTGTGATATGTTAGAGATGTTAACAATATTTTGGATTATACATATAAGCATATTACTTTGAAGAATAGTTTTAGTTTTGAATGATGCTAATAATGGTGTTAATTTAGATTTAATTCTGCTTTTTCTTTTTGTATAATGTTGAAAAAAAAATTGGGGCCTGATATTCATGTTATAGTTGATGTAAGTTTGAATTATTTTGACATCTTACTTTGGGTTACCCTAAGCGGGGCATCACACAGTCCTTTTGTCTTCTATCTCTTGAAAGAGGCCTTGGGCAAGATATTTGTTGACTCCTTAATAGCCTTGGTACTATGTATTTATTCTTAATGTTTGATCCTTATTATGTGACCTCACCTTTGGAAAACTCATTTTTCAAATTGTCACACCACTTTGCACAAGAATTTCTATGAATTGATCATTATATAACATATAGAAGATATACTCATCTTCACAACAGCGAGGAGTTAGATCCAAGTTAGAGGTGTATCTCATGCTAAGTGTATACTCACAGCTTTTCTCCTAAGTGTGATCCCCGTGACGGAGTGCCATTACATAAAATCAATGGCATCATCATGGCATACACTATTGGTAGAAGGCTTAGATTAATTAAAACTCTTTTAATTTGTATCCATTTTGACTTAATATTTGAAAGTACTTAGACATTCTAAGTGGATGATTTTTGCTTGCAAAGATCTCATCATTTTATCTTCTTATTGAAGTTCTTTATATGATAATCATGCATCTCATACATTAATAGGATATGGAAAGCATAAATAAGTAAATAGCCTAGCATGCTCCTAGGGTGGGATGACCATGAACCTAACCAAATGATGCACTTAGAGTCATAGGTACATCACTTTGATTGATTTTAAGTGAGTAAAATTAAACTAAACTATTACATGGGTGTATCCCATACATTCATAAGTCTTAAATTAGCCTCTATGCCTCTATTACACTCCTTTCTCCATGTAATATTAATTGAAGAGTATCTAATCTCCATGCTTGATGTCCAATCTCAAGCCCATTGAGCCTAACTAATTAGCCAAAATAAATATTCTGGAGAACTATCATCGCTCTATGTGTGGTGTGCAAATAAGGTCCTTTTATCTTTTATCTCCCAAAAGAGGCATAGGGTAAGATATTTGTCAACTCCCTAATAGCGTCGATACTATATATCTATTCTCAATGTTTGATCTCTGTTATGTGACCTTACTTTTGGAAAATATTTTTCCAAATTATCACACCACCTTGCATAAGGAGTTTTTGGAATTGATCATTATAGAACACATAGGAGATGTACTCATCCTTCACAATAACGAGGAGTCAAATTTTATCTTGGATCTCACAAACCTCCATACCAAGTATCTCATACCCAATCTCAACTCAAAATACCCGTTAAGTGATTAAAGATGAGTCAAAGCATGAGGACAGGACATAAGGTTACCATGGATCCTCAAGTTAAAGGACTAATAATATGTACTAGCGTAAGCAGGAGAACTAGTCATTGCCGACTTGCTACTTTAGCTATTTGGTGGATTCTTCGATGGGTCTTTAGTGTCTTATTCTCTAACAAGCACCCATTAACATACACCCGTATCCCATGCAGTTGCTCATGGAATACAGCAATCTCTAACCCTTGGATTTATACATTATTAGTACAAGTCTATATGGATCTTAGATCCCCATCTCATAAGATCCTAGACTTGAAAATTTTAAGATCACAACTATGTGAGACTTATCTTATGATCACCAAATCAAGTCACACAGTCATAGGTGATTTAGTGGCTTTATCCTAATGCTAGTGAAGTGAAATAAAGCATAAAATAAAGAGAGCTATATAAAGAATATTATCCAATCAAGATTGTACCATGAGTGAAATAGTTTACAAGGCCAATTGCCTTGGCTTGTAGGGCACTATTGCAACAAAAGCATGCCTTGGATATATTATTGCACTTACAAAGAGTTGTATGTCATGAAAACCAGGCATGAGAGGTTTATGTTGTCAAATAAGAATTTTAAGGCTAGGATGGTTGAGGGATCAAGTGACCACTACTTTGGTCTAAAGATGATTAGGCTTATTAAGGAGCTCTTCAATTTGAACATGGTTACGCACAAAAATCTCTACATGAATTTGATCCTCAAATCTTTTTCGAGTTCATTTGATCAAAGTGTTGGTAACTACCAAGATGGTCATGAAAATGGACAAGTTTTTAATAATTGCTTTCTCCTCTCATTCTAAAGGCCCAAAAGAAAAAGGGGGTAAGAAGAAGAGAGGTTCTCTTTCCAAGAGAACACAACCATTGAAGGCATCTGATGGAGTGAAGAAAAAAAAAGAGGACAAAAAAGATCAACTTATTTCTATTAAGGAAAATCGGGACATTAGAAGTTTAATTGTAAGGATTAGCTTGCTACATCTAGAAAAGGTATGGTGTTTATTCAAGTGAACCTTATGACCAATTTTTCCTCATAGGTATTTGATATCACATAGAGTTCTTACCTTTGTAATTTATTATAAAGGATAGAAAGAATAATAAATTAAAATGATGGGGATTTGATACTCTACCTTGGTAATAGAGCAAGAGTCGCGGAGAAAGCTAAAGGAGTAAGTTAAGTTGGACTTAAGAGATTCTAAACTTGTATTAAACCTTTGCTACAATATACCTTCTCTTGTTAAGAACATAATTTCAATTGCCGTTCTAGATCAAGAAGGATATGATTTTTCCTATCCAGCATGGGAAATTAAAGGCAATAAAGAATAGTTCTTTAGTTTCTTGTGGTACATTGTCTAATGAATACATTTTAAAGTCTTAAACATCACTATTTCATATTCAACAAAAACATAATCGAAAAAAAGGTAACCATGAAAATGTCTATCTTTAGCATACTAAACTTTGACATATTTCCAAAAATTAGATGAGTAAGTTGGAAGCCCTAAATGCACCAAGTGTTAGTGGATTAGAGGACTTACCTACTTGAGAGTCTTGTTTGAATGGAAAGATAACCAAGGCACCATTTGTGTACAAATGGAGCAATCCACTAGTCCTTTGGATTTGATTAATACAAATGTATATGGGCCACTAAAAGTTAGTACAAGAAGAGGTTATTCTTACTTTATTACTTTTACCGATGACTTCACTTAGTTCAAACATGTATATCTTATAAAATGTAAATTTGAAGCCCTAACAAGGTTCAAAAACTATAGAAATGAAATAGAAAAGTAATTTGGACTTATTATTAACACTCTTTGATTGAATTAAGGGCTTCAATGACATGGTATGTTGCATAATGAGGTCCAATGATGTTCTCATATCCTTTCGAGGAGTTTACCTTTGAAATGATAGCAAAGTTACTAAATATAGTACCATAAAAGTTGGTGCCAAAGACTCCACATGAGATATGGTATGGTATGGTAAATAACCCTCTTATTCATATTTAAGAGTTTGAGGGTCTCCCATTTATGTTAAGATGCTAGGAGACAAGTTAGATGCGAGATCCCTTTTGTGTAAGTTTGTAGGATACCCAAAAGAGTCTTTGGATTATTAGTTCTATGATCCCTTGGAACAAGTTTCTAGAAACGTCACTTTTTTTGAAAAAAAGGTTTTTGTTAGATAAAAAAGATGTTATTGTTAAATTTGATAAAGCTCAAAATGATCAACCTATCCCGCAAGGCTTAGAAATAAAGGAACATCTTAAGCCTAGTACACAACTTTCTATAAGGTTGGACCGAATAAAAAAATAAACAGTTGGAAAAAGCCCAGGCCCACTTACAGAGAGTGGAAATGGAAGCAGATTTGCACATATAGGACAAATCTTCCCATCACCATTTCTTTTTGTTAACCCAAAAGGTTTAGATTCCTTCATGAGATAGGTCAAATAGATAGTGATCTAATGACCTATGAGGAAAATATGTCGGACATGGATTTAGGTCATTGGCTTTATGCTATGTAATTCAAAGTGGACTGCATATACTCCAACAAAGTGTGGACTATGGTAGATCCACCAACAGGTACAGTACCTATTGGTTGGAAGTGGGTTTATAAGCGTAAGCTTGGAGTTAATAGAGAGGTAACTACCTTTAAGATTAGACTTATGTGAAAGGTTATACTCAAAGACCTAATATTTATTTTGAGAAAACGTTTCACTAATAACAGAACTATTGTGCAAGCAATGGAGCTAAAATCTCATCAATGATCCAAACACAAATTAATGCATTGCCACTTGATCCATAAGATTTTTAATAAAGCAACGTTTAGGTGAAGAGAGTTGCCTCAGAAGAAAATATAGCAGATCTAACCCTTAATACAAAAGGACTTCGAGCATCTTGAGAAGATAAACTTAAAGGTTATGGAGAGTTAACTTTAGGGTAAGTGGTAGATTGTTGGAATGGTTCTTGCTGCCAATTAGATTATCATGTAAAACTACTACTTGTATGATAATTTTGATTTAATGGTATTCTCTAAAATAGCTATTTTCATTTTATGTATTTTATGATATTCTTCACATGCATTTAGTTAGAGCCCTAAAAATCATACATGACTATGGGATATAGTATGCATATGATGATGTTCATGAAATAAGTCTCTATAGTTATGACTTTGAATATTTCAAGTCATAGAATATTAAAGACAGGGCATTTAAGATTCAAAAAGACTTGCATTAATGATGAATACTCCAAGCAGTTGCATATTACCATGTTTCATGGGCAATTCATGTACGACAAGAATGCATATTAGTGGCTATCTATTAGAGAACAATTTTACCAAAGGTTTACTTAAAGAATCCATATGGTAACCAAAGTGGCTTGTTGGTAATTGGAAATTCTTTAGCTTAAAATTGTGCATATAATTAATCCTTTGACTTGAGGTTCCATGGCAACTTTGTACTTAGGTCATTGCACTTTGATTTTATTTTGATCATTTGATGGGTCGCCCAGGGCTTAGGTTGGGCACAAGCTACTAATATATAGAGATTGGTGAGTTCGAAGAAAGGATTTGTTTGCTTGTCATGAAGAATGAGTTGATCTCTAATGTGTCTTATGATGATTGGTTTTGAGAAATCCTTGTGCAAGTTAGTATAATAATTGGGAAAAGAGTTTTTCAAAGTTGAGGTCATATATTAAAGCTACTCATCAAGAATAGATGCATGATTATTGAGGCTATAATAGAACTAACGAATAATTGCCTTAGTTTTTGAAGATAGAAAATGAAAGGATTGTATTTGCATGGCAATCATAAACAAAAATGTTTAGACTAATTGATTTATCCAATTGGTTGTACACCATAGGCTTGTGGTAGATTTCAACTATGGTGATTAGGTATTTTTCAATTAATGGAGACTAATTGAAAAGTGATTTTTTTGAAAGAGTTTAGACTAACTGGAATATTTTATATTTAATGAATCTCAAGGAGTTGCGAGCTTATGTCTAATTAATTGGTGAACCTAATGGGCTACACATGAAAGCTTTTAGCCAATCTTGTGAGCTTGGAGAAATTATCTAAGGAGTAAGCCAATTAGATTGAAAGATACCAATTGGATAATTAAAAATTGATCATAGTGGCTCAATTAATTTAAGGAGTTAAACTAGTCAAATAATTTAAAAAGAAAAATTAGACCAATTAAATTAAAGTATTTAATTAATTAGGGCCTCATGACAAATTTAACTAGTCTTGCCAACTTAAGGAGTTAAGTTTGATCAATTAAATTAAGGATTTAATTTAATTGATTAGAGAATAAAATTGTTTAGAGAAAAAATTTAAATTGAAGAGTCCATTTAAAAATGGTAAGAATATTTAGTTTGCTAATTAAAATGGTATGATTAAAAATCCTACTTTGCCCTTAGCTGACACCCACCTAGACAAATGGTGTGAGAGGAGCATCTAGAGGCTTCTTGAGGCACCCATCACACCATATAAAATTCCTAGGGACCACAAGTGGTTGTGCATTACACAAGAAAAAAACTCCCTCTATTCATTTTTGGTGTGACCAAAAACTACTCTCTAGATTCTCCTCATTCTCTCTCTTACAAACTTCCTCTTTTCCTCTCCAATTCTCCTCCACACTCTTTCATCTATTCTATCCAAAGATAGAAGATTAAGAGTGCCTAGGAAAATTATGTGGAGTTCACTGGAGGTTCAACAATTGGGGCACTTGGTGATGAGCAAGAAAGAGTCCTATAAGAAGAATATTTTTTTTCTTTTGGTGGCTTTTTGGAGCAATTTTGGCTGCCATTTGCACTACTTTCTAGAGAATATTAGAGGCCACCTCACCATTGGAATTTTGGAAAAAGAGTGGGCAAAAGTACTAGAATAGTGCCCTACTAGCCAATTAAATTAGCATGTATAACAACTCCATATAATAGTCTTGATTGAATGATATTCAATAAAATGGCCATTTTCATCTCATGCATTTATGATTTTCTTCACCTGCATTTGATTGAAGCCCTTAAATCATATAGGATTATACGGCTTGGTTGCGTTTATAATGGTGATTATGAAATAAGTCTCTATAGTCATGATTTTAAATATTCCAAGTCATAAAATCTTATGAGATGGGGCATCTAAGATTTGGATAGACTTGCACTAATGATACATACTCCAAGGAGTTGGATATTGCCCTATTTCGTGGGAAATCTATGTTAGGCATAAGTGCATGTTAGTGGGTGCTTGTTAGAGAATAATAGACTCTTTGGAGAAACCACAAGGTAGCTGAAGTAGCACGTTGGTAAAGGAAAATTTTCTAGCTTACAATAGTGTGTACAATTAGTCCTTTGACTTGAGGTTCCATAGTAACCTTGTATTTAGGTCCTTGTGCATTGATTTTACTCCAACTATATAATGGGTTACCTGGGACTTAGGTTGGGCACAAACTATATAAGTATGGAGGTTGGTGAGTTTCAAGATTGGATTTGTTTCCTCCACCGGTGAAGAATGGGCTAATTTCCTATGTATTCTAAGATGATTAGTTTTGAGAAATCCTTGCACAAGGTAGTATGCTAATTTGGAAAATGAGCTTTCTAAAGTTGAGTTCATTGTTGGGAATTGAACATCAAGAATAGATACATAGTTATTTAAGCTATCACAAAGCCAACAAATATATTACCCTAAGCCTCTTTTGGGAAATAGGATACGGAAGGACAATATTTGTATGGCAATCGTAAGAAATAGCGGTTCGCCCTTAGTTAATTCATCCAATTGGTTGTGTTCCATAGGCATATGCTGGACATTAACTATAGATATTCGATACCCTTCAATTAATATAGGTTAATTGAAAAAGTGATTAATTAAAAGAGTTTATGCTAATCGAAATATTTGATATTTCATGAATCACAAAGAGTTGAGAGCCCATGTCTAATTAATTGGTGAACCTAAAGGGTCACACATAAAAGCCTAGAATACACATTCTCACTAGAATGGAGAAAATTATTTAAAGAGCTTGATAATTAAGGTGATCAAGTTTGGAAGAGAGATATCAACTTGACTAGTTAAGAGTTAGTCACTTTGGCTTGATTAATTTAACTATTAAATTAATCAAATTAATTTAAAAAGTTAAATTAAGCCAATTAAATTGAGTCAACTTAATTGGTGCCATGTGGCAATTTAATTAGTCAAAGTCAACTTAAAGAGTTAAGTTGATTTAATTAACTTAAGGAGTTAATTTAACCTAATGAGATTAAGGTGTTAATGTAACTAGCAAGAGAATCTAATTTTGGAAGGAAAATTAAAATGAAAGAGTCCATTTTAAACATGATGAGCTGGCATTTTAATTCAGAAATTAAAAGCCAACAATGCTAGCTAATTAGCATGCAAGTTGGCCAAGTGTGGAGTGTGCGATGGAAACTTCCAAGAGGTTCCACATTATACTATTCATACCCCTATGGTCGGCCATTGGGAGTTGTAGTGTCTCATATGTTTCTTGTTTATAAACCTTAATGAATTGAAATTAGTCAATTATTTAAGAAATGATTAAATCTTGTTTAATAGAATTAATTTACTTTTTTTTAAGCGAAATTGAAAAAAAAAATAAAAGAAATATCAAACTAGCAACTAAGTAGATACTGATAAAATTTTTAGCACTTTTAGTCCTTGTAGAATACCTATTTTATTAGGTATCCTTCTCCACATCACATTCAAATCATTTCTTCTGCACTACAATACACATTCAAAGCGTCACATTTTCCAGCAAAATAGCTTTCCTTAAAAAGTTCTCAATCCATTTCTCTCCATTGAAGAAATCCCAAATGATAGGGCAAGAAAATGATTGCGGAGAAATCTCAATGTTGTCAATTCTTGTTCTTCCTTCTTCACAGGGATGATCCCATATTTAAACCATAATATAATTATAAGTTTTGGTTAAACTATATGACATTGTATTTGTATTTTGTATGGATTTGATATTTGCCAAGTTTAATAGTTGATGCCTTTAGGCTTTGATTTTCAGATTCTAAAGTTAGAAGTTTTACATCAGTTCATGTGTCAAATTTCAGTAATTTTATGTCAACATTTTTATGTGTCACACTAAATGTGTTTATAACATATCTAAAAATTTTCACATTCAAATATAGTTTTTTGAATTTTATAAAAATCTTGAAAATTTGCTTCCAGAATGAATGGTGAGTTTAAATAGTTTCTTTTTAAAAATTTATTTACACACTGAAAATAAAGAAATTTTAGTTGAAAATTTTTATTATGAAACTTTCATGTGTTTAAAATATTAATGTAAAATTATAAAGTTTCAAACCCTATAGTTATGTTTCTAAAAATTTTCAAGGATAACTACATCAATGCTTGTCAAGTTGGATTACTATCTTGAATTTGAGGGATTTGAAATGTATGATAGTTGAAGTATATTAATTTATTAATTTTTATAAAGTTAATTTCCAATTTTTCTAGAATAATCTAGTAATATTAGAACCCAAAAGTTTTTATTTTATTTATGAAATACATTGATGTGCCATGCTAGAAATCTTTACAGAAAATACCGTTTGTTTTCATGAGAACATTGTAATACATTTTTCTCTTAATTTACAATTGAATTATTAAAAGTCTTTAAACAAATAATTATAGTTCTATCTCATAGGTTTTTATAGGATTTCAAATTACCTTCATTTGAGGCATGCAGTAAAAGTTTTAGCTTAAATACAACCTAGTCTCACAACGAAAAATTTCCTGAAAATTGAACATCTATTTTTACACCATTGATGCCCCTTGAATTCGATTTTCCTCCTTCATATTAGCTAATTTAGATTGCATCATAAACATAAAAGTTTTAATTCTCTTTCTTGACTTTCTAATGCTATAAGCATCGAGCCAATGTGACATCTAGAAAGTAAGTTATGAGTGAATTGAAAATATGTATGAAAAAATAAATTCCTAATAAGTTTTACGAGTATGTATGTACTAGGCTAATGACATATAGAAACGTTTTGTTAGTATTAGTTTTAGAGTTTCATTGAACATTGTCTTGATTTCTAAATGAATTTGAGATTAGAATTCCCAAATCAAATCAGAGCGTTAATTAAGTTGAACACTAATCTTATTTTAATAGGTGTTCTAGGACTCAAGATGTTAGGATTGTCCTTGATCCTATTGATGAGTACTATAAATGCCTAAACTTATATGTATTATATAATACCTTTCAAAACTCAGAACGTTACATACTATAATACATTCTAGGAAACTTGTTTTCAATTTACACTCAACTTTGCACATAAAATTTTCTTATTTTGTTACAAGTAAAAAGAAACATGTTCTTTCATGATCTCTTTCTATTTAAAAAATTTGTAAACTAGCAGTTAAATTCTATGATCAATTAATGACTAAATTTACTATTACTGTTAGTTGGATCTAACTTGGTATAGGTGTGTGAGAGACTTCATCGAGTGGTAATGAGCTTGCTGGTTGAACCCCAACCGCTTATGGCCTAATCCCCCTAGCACACAACGAAAGCCATTTGTCGTTGAGATGGGTCATAAAATTTTTTGAGGACTTGAGCTCGAGTACTATTTGGTAAGGTCGTGCCTTGCCCAGAGTATTAAGGGACTATTATGGTGGGAGTTATAAGGTTCGCTACTACAGAAAATACTAGTTCGATCATGACATTTAATTGTTGACCTATTAAAATGTTTACCATTATATTCCATTTTGCTACTATAATGCATAGTTGCTTTTCATTGTCTTCTCAAATATTTATATAATTGTTTTTCACTATTATTCAAGTGTTTATTACTATTTCTCGCTATTTTTCTTAAGTATTTGTCATTGAGCATCTTTTGATCGTGATATATTCTTGAACTCACTTTAAACACACTACATTCACTAGGTCCTTTACTCACATGCTATTTCTTTCAACTTCCTTCTGGTAAACATAAATCCTAGCCCCAATGAGGAGAGAGATCCCATTTTTGATGAGAATAAAAATTGGAGTGTTATTTTGGAACCTTTGTAGTAGTTTTAGTATTTGATGATGTTAGATTGTTAGTTTCTTTATAGATTTTAGTTAAGGTTGCAGTATTGTTAGTTGAGTTTTCATGTCGTAAGATTTACTTAATTCATTTTGAATACTTGGTGTTCTTTTGTTTAAATTCATGATTTTAGGTTAGATAACTTCTATTATTTGAAATTGAGATTCACACATTAAGATAAAACTGCATGGTTTGATTTTGAGGCATGACAAGTGCACTTGCTGCCTGCTTTTCCCTCCCAAAAATAGTGATCTCATGTGTTGATATAAACCACCTCACTAGATTCTCCTTAAAAATCTTCTTTTTCCCCCAACTTCCTCACAACTTTTCTCCCATCTTCATCCTTATTCTTTCTCTATTTTCTGGCAAATTGAGTGAGGATCAAGAGTTTATCTAGGTGTGTGGATTTCCTTTAAAGGCACAAAATGTGGTGCGCTTTGAGTTGGTGATTCAAATCTTTCAAGTTAAAGACCATTTTGGGAGTTTTGCTTGGCTAGTAGCTAAGGTGCTTGAGCTATTATTTTGCCACCACTTTTTCTTCATATTAGAGGTGTTTTGCTCAAAAAACGTTGCTGGCGTTACAAACCATAGGTATGGAGAAGAAGGCGTTGATCATGCTTGGAAGGAGTTCTATAAAGATCTTGCTAGTTATCTTCAAATCTCTCATTTAAAGTAACTCCTCTTGCTTTTAAATCCATTATTATGGCATGAAATAAGATCCTCGAGTTGAGAATTTGCAAGTTAATGTTAGCTTAATTTTTGTAATTATTTTGGATCCTTGCATCACCTCTTCTTCCAAAAAGTTGGCCAAAGATGGATGAGTTTTGGTGATCCAATTAAAAAGTTATTCAGCTTCACTAAACTTTATTTTTGGAAGAATCTCTTAGGGTATTTGCTTGTCCTATAAATCCATCGTTTTGGCATACAAATAGATCCTTGGTGGATGGTGATTCAAGTTACTCTCATGTGATGAAATTTTTAATTTTTTGTTGCACTTATTGGATCCTTAATTCACTATTTACTTTAGTGTCTTTAATGTATATGTATTTAGCACACTTGTTGATTTTGAAAAAATTTGATAACAATATCCTATCAATTTTTTTTCTTATTTCTTTACAACTTGTTTAAGTTTGTGAAATGACTTGAAAGGTTTACATGCATTTTTCTCTTGCCTAAGGTAATAAATCCTTTAAGTTGTTCCATGTAAGTTTCTTCTTCTAATTCACCATTTAGAAAGGTTTTCTTTACATCTATTTGATATATCTCAGGATAGTGTAATGTTGTGATTTCAATGAGTACTCCGATAGATGTGATTCTTGTTACTAGTAAATACATATCAAAAAAGTCTTGACTTGCCTTTGTTTGTATTCTTGTGCTACTTATGTAGCCTTATACTTATCAATAGATATATTGGCTTTATATTTCCTTTTGAAATTCCATTTATAACACAATAGCTTACGACATATTGGAGGATCAATTAATTCTTAGGTATGATTCTACATAATGGAGTCTATTTCATTATTGATAGCATCTTTGAAAATAAAGCTTCTTGGCTGCAAAATGCTTCATCTATTGTTCTAGGTTCATTTTTTAACATATAAAATAAAGAATGTAGGCCAAAATTTTAGTTGTTCAAGCCATTTTACTATATCTTAGTCATCAGCTTGATCAGTACCATGTGTAGACTTATAAGTTCTTCAATAAGAGTTTTTTTATTCCATTTTTTTACTAGGGAAGTTTTCTTCAAGAAAAATAACACCTCTTGATTCTATAACCTTTCCTTTATCTAATGGGGAATTGCTAAATGTTAACTAAAAATTGATAAGGGCTATAGTTGTTAAGTTTAATAGTTAAACCTAATTTTTAATTGTATGGGCGTAGATAATTTTTGCCTTAATTAGACCCACCCATTCTTTGAGGTGTTTCTAAGAGAGTTTGTGACATTTCTATATCCTGTAAGGAGTATCTTTCCTATTTTGAGTAATTACCATATTAAGTATATGATTCCTTGAGATAGATTCATTTCCTACCAAATGTAGAAGTGTTATGGAATTTATCAACATGGTATGTATCATCTCTATATGATTTGATTTTTTCATTCAATAATGTTATTTGATTGTGGTCAATATTGAACAATTATTGGAATAGTACCCTATAAGTTAATTAGATTGGCATGCAGAATTATTTCATGTAACACTCTTGATTGAATAATATTCTATAAAATGGCTATCTTCATTTTATGCGTTATGATTTCTTCACATGCATTTACATATAGCCCTTAAATCAGACAAGACTATGGGACTTGGTGACGCATATGGTGGTGATCATGAAATAAGTATCTATGGTCATGATTTTAAGTATTTCAAGTCATAAAACTTTATGTGATAGGGCATCTAAGATTCAGATAGACTTGCACTAATGATGCATACTTTAAGGGGTTGGATATTATCCCGTTTCATAGGTTATCTATGTTAGACATGAATGCACATTAGTGGGTGCTTGTTAAAGAACAAGTTTATTGAAGGCCCACTCAAAGAATCCATCAAGTAGCTATAATGGCACACTAATACTAGCAAGTTCTCTAGCTTACGATAGTGTATATAATTAGTCTTTTGACTTGAGGTTCCACAGTAACCTTATATTTAGGTTTTGTGTTTTGATTTTTCTCCAACCACATAGTGGGTTGTGGGGCTTAAGTTGGTCACAAGTTACTTAAGTGTGAAGGTTGTGAGTTCCAAGATGGGATCTATTTTGCCCATCTATGAAGAATGTGTTGATCTCCTATGTATTCTAAGATGATCAATTCTAAGAAATCCTCACGTAAGGTAGTATGATGATTTGCAAAAGGAGCTTCTAAAGTTGAGGTCATAGTTAGGAATTGAATATCAAGAATAAATACATGGTTATTGAGGCTATTAGGGAGTCGACAAATATCTTGCCCTAGGCCTCTTTTGGGAGACAAGAAACAGAAGGACCATATTTGCATGGTAATTTTAGGTAGTAATGGTTCACCCTCAATTATCTCATCCAATTGGCTGGGCTCCATAGACTTGTACTAGACATTGACTACGAAGATTAGGTACTTTTCAATTAATAAATGTTAATTGATAGATTGTTTAGTTTAAAAGAGTTTAGACTAATTAGAATATTCGATATTCAATAAATCACAAAGAATTGTGAGCCAATGTCTAATTAATTAGTGAACCTAAAGAGTCACACACAAAATTCTATGACACTCTCACTTGATTGAAGAGATTATCTAAAGGGCTAGATAATTAAGGTGATTAAGTTAATTAGGGAGAGAGACCAAGTTGACTAATTTTTTAATTGATCACTATAGTTTGATTAATTTAAGTGTTAAATTAATCAAAATAATTTAAAGTGTTAAATTTGGTGAATTAAATTAAGGAGTTAATTTAATTAGTGCCATGTGGCAATATAATTAGTTGAAGTCAACTTAAAGAGTTAAGTTGATTTTATTAACTTAAGGAGTTAAGTTAATCTAATTAAACTAAAGCATTAATTTAATTAGTAGAGAAATCTATTTTTGAAGGAAATATTAAATGAAAGATTCCATTTAAATTAGTCAATTGGCTTTTTCAATTTGAGAAATAAAAAATGCGACTTGGCTAGCAAATTGGCATCTTAGGTGGCATTGTGAAGTGGGAAGTGTGATAGAAACTTCCTAAAGCTTCCATCTCACATTATAAGTTCACCCCACTCCTCCCCATGACCAGCCATTTTATGCCATAATTCCAGTTGCATTTTACCTCCCATCAAGTGGTGATCTTATGTGTTGAGAGAAACCACTCACTAGATTTCCTCGAACAACATTTTCTCTCCAATAACTTTCTCACACTTTCTTCTTCATCTTCCTTCATCCTCCTCATATTTCTAGGAAATTGGGGGAGGATTGAGACTAGTTCTAGGTTTTTGCACTAGTTTTAGAGGCTTCACATTCGGGGAGGTTTGAAGTGGTAGATCAAGTTCCTTTAAGATGGAAATTATTTTTGCTTCTTGTGGTGACCGGCATTTTTTTGCAATTGGAGTTGCTATTTTACCATATTCCTTTATCACTTTGGAGGATATTTTTCCAACAAGAATTGCTGGAGTTTCTTTCCATTGGAGAGGAGTTAGAGATCTTTGGAGGAAAATGCAAATTCTTTGCTAGGAAAGAGTTCTACAATGAGATCCTCCTAGTTGCATTTTATTTTTGTGATTAAGGTATCTTTTCTCCATCATATTAATCCAATTTTGAGGCATACAATAGATACTTGGGCAGAGGATATGTTGGTTAATTTTTGCCTATTATTATGGTTAATTTCTATCTTAAAAGTGGTATGGGAGCTAATTTTATGCCCAATTTTGGATTTGTTGGATTGATTCATGTGATGAATTGATTCTAAAACTCCTATGTCTTGATTTAATTGATGGATTTAAGATTTAGAATTTGATTCATGTGGTTCTTGATGTGTTGTATTGAAATATTTTACTTGTGCTTAATTGTGAATTACATGTGTTGGCATCAATTTTAATTCAAATCTTATGTTGTTAAATGTTGATTAGCATTGGATGATGCTATAAGTTGATATAGAATGTTGATAATAGCTTAAAGGCATTTTGGCTATTTTTAGATCCAATTAGAATGGAGTTCATTGAAGGTTTTTGGAGAATAGTGATTCTTCCTCAGATTTGATTTTTGAAACACATTGAGAACTTTAATTTCCAGTTTTAAAAGCATTTATAATCTGGAAATTTATCAAAATCTATATGAAATAATGTTACGGCGGTGTTCATGTGGTTTGGAATGGCGAAAACACAAAATGGTGCAAATGGTTGCATTGGCAACCTTATGGCAGGGCTACTGCCTAGCCTGGTAGTAAATTGGCATAGCAGTAGGCATTTCTTGTGCACACTTGGCTGGCCGGTTGGGTAGCAACCTGCCTAAGGTGTGCCTAGAAACCGTTTTTGGTGCTATTTTGGTGTTTTTGGCCTATCATACTTCATTATTTCATCCTAGTTTGATGCACAACTATTATATAAGTACTTATTAAAATGTTAGACATTTTAAAATGCTTTCAAAGTCAAATTTAAGTTAATCTTCAAATATGTGCAAAATTGAGATGCATAAAAGTTTATGATTAATTTTGTCTTAAATTAATTATTTATGTGACAAGCACTTAATTGTTAGATTGAATGTCAATTCTAGTTATTGGTCATTTAATTGTTGAAGGATAATGGATGAATGGGGATGAACATGGGCCTTTAATTTGGTTGTATTAAAGTTCAATATTGATTGAATGGGTTGCATTAGATGGGGCTCACATGCCTTTTGATTTTCTACCTTTTAATTATTATGAGAGTAGAACTCTAAGAGTGAGGTTTTCTTTTCTCTTGTAAATTGTTGCAAAGAGGCAAAAAAGGACAAGAGGATCATGGAAGCTTGGAGATGCATGAATGTATGGGATATATTCATGTAATAGATATGATCTCTTCATGTAATCAATCCATTTAAAATCAACTAAGTAGTACACCTATGGCTCTAAGTACGCTATTTGGTTAAGGCTTATAGTCATCCTACTTTTAGATGCATGCTAGGATTATTTACTTATTTGTACTTTCTTTATCCTATTGATGTATGTGATGCATGGTTAGGATAAATAACCTAAATAAGCAAAGATAAAAGTTGATGAGATCTTCTAAACAAGAAAACCCTCAACTTAGAGGAATCTAAGTTCATCAACATATTAAATCAAATTAGGTACAATTAAACCGGGCTTAATAATCCAATTTTTCTACCAATAGGCAAGTGAATGAGATGCTACCTCAATTTTTTGTCAGTTCATAAGTTGTGAGACACATTATTAGAGAAAATCTATGATCACTACCTTGGTATAAGATGTACTTTAATTCGAAATTCACTATGACATTGTCACTCAAGTTGTGGAATGATCATAGTTGAATTTACAATTAAACATTGATTAGTAGGTTTAACTTAACACCTAGTAGTATATATATCGCAATTGTAATGCCTCAATTAAGAGGTGTCTGCTTTCGTCTGAGGTGTTACTCAAACTATATCACAAGTGTTCTGAATAATAGAAAATACATTTCTCAAAAATTCAAAGTATTTAATTTTTACAACAAACCTCCACTAAAAGTACAACTGTACCAGAATATCATGAAGTGTACTAAGCACTTCTATCCCCCTCAGTACCTTACATGTTACCAGGGTTAGTCTATCTTCATTGCCTAATCTTATTTGGGGTAAAAAATGAGAAATAACAATGAAACAGTGTAAGTTCGAATAACTTAGGGAGATAGTCTAGCAATAACAATAGAATGATGATTCCTCAAATAACATATAGAAAATAAGTATAAACATTAAAATTACTAGAAGTTGTGAGAAAAGGGTTCAATCAAAGTTTTAGGTGATCCATCTTACTACTGCCCCATATCGATGATAAGATTTCACAAATATTCAAGTTTCAAAGCATAAATATTAAGTTGAGAAATTAACTAATTAACATTTAGCAAACATTTTCAAATAAAACCTGTTGGTGGTTTTCCTACCTCATCACTCCCCACTTTTGAAAACATGGAAAAATTCTTATCCCTCATAAGTATCATGTCATCAACTCGGATACTAATAATCATACGTTGGGCATGGCTAGCCACATGCCGTGCTAACTCATAAACAACTACCTCTAGCTGGCTATAAGATAAGATTACATGTATCATGCATGGATATAAGCCGAAAGATCTATCACCGCGGTCTATTCTACCTAACAGTCTTTCATAACCGATCCCAGGGCCTACCCCGAAGGGTAATATTTATTCATGTTAGCATGTCCAATAGCATTTCAAATAACATATCAAGTTACCATGTTAACTAACACACAAACAATTTAGCACCGGGCTAGTTTCTAGAAAGACATAGTGGCACGTTATATATATATATATATATTCAAAATCAATTTTCAGCTTTCTTAACACAATTGCCCATTTCAAGTAAACAATATCAATCAAAACCAATAGAAGTGCTCAGTTTAGAGGGCGATGTGGAGTATTATTTTCAACTCATAAATTGGAAAGAATCAAATGATAAGGATATATAACAAGTATATATGTTCTTTCCTTGGCAAAGAAATCTCATACTATTGAGTATAAACTCATATGGCAAATGCAGAGGAATTTCTAGTTGTGTGACTACACAGGTCCTAGTTTCCTAATCAACCAAGAACTATTATAAGATAATCTTAGTTATCATCTTCTTAATCCTTTAAATCTTAAGTATAAATATAGTTAATGTCTTTTATCACACTTAAGGTTATTTTGACACAATCCTAGTAATCTTGGTTTCATATCTAAATGCCCAACACAATTAAATATGGTAATTCTTAACTAATCAGTTGATGAATGGATTACTAATACGACCTAATCATTGGGTTCTCATTAAGTCTTTAGATACATGATACTTTCATCATTACAAAACTTTACTTACTTAGGCTTGATTATTCCCATTTTATTATTTTAAATGTTTTAACCATCTCACTAGTTTTACATGCTTAGGCTCACTCAATCCTCAAGTTATTCACCTATTTTATGAATAATTTACTCTATTTTATTCTATAAGCATGGCTTTAGTTATCTTATTTTAGGATCTCGAGCTACTAATTCTTAAGTGCCCATTTTTGATAAACTCTATTCATCACTTCACTTATTTAACTGTACATGGTGAGGGTCCAGGTTTCTAAATTAGTTTGATACGAGTCTATCAAGTCCAAGTTGGATAGTCCATTTTGTTCTAACATTCATATAACTTAATCTTTAGGTTAAGTTCAATTACATTTCATTCATAGCATACCATGTTATTAGCTAAAGATATAATTTTAAACCACATTTCTTAAGCTACTAAGCTGAGGTCCTATAATTAGTCTATTCGACACTTATAATAAGTTAAATTACATTTTAATAATCTCAATTCATAAGGTAATTAGACTTTAATTCAAAAATTCAATTACACTTAGCAAATTAATCGAATTAAAATTTAATTATTGAAAATTACCCAACTTGGATCGAATTGAGATCCAATCTCAAGTCGAGAATAGACCAAACAGACTCAAAATCACATTTTGAGTTGTCTGTTAGCTTGCCGCTGTGGTGCCACTGTGTTCCATCACCAGAGGTGGAGTTGGCTACATAGAAAAATGGTTCTTGTCATGGCAAATAGGAAACCCATTAAATTGCTGGTTTCGACATCGGCACATTGGTCAATTGGCCATTCAAAATCACATGAATGCTAACTAACTGCATTGCATCACCAGCTAAATTTCTCCACCACCATTGGTCAAAACACCAAATTGACACTACCACCACTTTGCCCATGCCTCTGCGACTAGAACCCACTTAAGCCCCACATTGTTCTACCATTGGAAGTAGCCTAACCGCCACTACTATCATGTCTCCATTTTTTCCATCAATTTTCTAGCAACTTTGCTAGTGTTTTTGGGTATTTTTCGTATAGGTTTGTTCATGGCGACGAGAGGAGTCTATTTATTGATTTAGTTTCAGGTTTTATGGCTAATCTCTGACAATTCGTCGCTAGGGTAAGGGTTGGTTAGTTTTTGTAAATTTAATTAATTTCCATTCTTAATAATATATATATATATATATATAAAGTATTTTTTGAGTTATTCAATTCCACCCCAAAACATTCTAGCTAACCACAATCTTACCCAATACTTTTAAACCACCTTCAGTTTGACCCTTAATTTTCTATTCAGCCTTTCTAACTTATAACGTTTGCACATTGACCTTTGAGATTTCCATTGTTGGGCAATCAAGTCCAAATTGAATTATTTTAAAGTCCTCTAAATTTTAACTTTCCCACATTAAGCCCCTAAATTTTTAATTTTGTGCAGTAAGTCCTTTTCATATTTACAATTCAAACACTTAGTTATAAATATTAAATTCTAGATCGTAATATATTCAACCCAAAATTAATCTAGATAAACTTATCAAATTTATATTTTGTTTTATTTTGAGATCTCAAAATTTAGGGTGTTAACATCATAAGTTAAGGGTATGTATGAAAAAAGAGGCAAAACACATCAAGGATTGCATAGAGATGCAACTGGTAAAAGTTACCTATCTTAGAATCGTGAGTGGATGTGTCACGAGTTGTGGGTCAAAAAGTGATGCCTTTGGACCTTGATTTTCATGGGAAAGTATGATCTCTCAAATTCTTAAATGGGTAAGAAATTTGACTAAATAGTTAGAGAAAAACATGCTTGAAAGTCCATAATCATGTTTTCAATATCAAATTCAATAAAGTGTTTATCTTCTTTTTTTCGTCTTTGTAGATTTGCAAAATCTTAAATAATGGCTAAGAATCTACTAAACATCATATTGGAAATCAATAAGCTGGCCAAGCTGAACTACCACAATTGACTAAACCTCAAAATCATTCTAAATTTTGAGAAACAGACAAATATCTTATATCAAGGTGCTTTGAATCCTATGCGGATCAAGAGATAGATGAAATGTTCACAAATTGGGGTGAGCATCACCTCATATCCCATAGTATCATGATGGCATCTATGAACTTCAAAATTATTACGAACAAATGAAATATGCCTCAGTAAATTACTTGTAAACGTTGTAGCAAAAAAAATATCAGAGATGTTAGAATAGGGCTTAGCAAGCTAATTAGATTGGCCTTATAAACTATTTCACTCTTGATCTTGATTGAATGATATTCGTAATATGACCATATTCATCTTATGTTCTAAAATACTTCACTCACATTTGGATAAAGCTCTTAGATCACTCATAACCATGGGACTTGGTTTAGTGACCATGGAATAAGTGTTACACAACCGTGATCTTAAATCTTCTAAGTCATAGGATCTTATGAAACAAGGCATCTAAGATTTGGATAGACTTGCACTAACAATGCATAAATCTAAAAGTTAGATATTACTTCATTCCATGAGTAACCGTATGAGATACGTGTGCATGTTGGTAGGTACTTGTTAGGAAATAAAGTGTTGAAGCCTAAAGAATCCATAGGATAGCCATAGTGGCAAGTTGGTAGTAGCTAATTTTCCTGCTTATGCTAGTGCATATTATTAATCTTTTGACCTAAAGATCTATGGTAACCTTGTGTTCAGTTCTTATACTTTGACTTATTCTTGACCATCGAGTGGGTCTTTTGGGTTAATATTGGGTATGAGCTACTTGGCATGGAGGTTTGTGAGATCCAAGAAGAAATCTGACTACTCACTTTTGTGAAAGGTAAGTGTATCTCCTATGCATTTTAATTAAGTTTAAATTAATTACAAATTAAGTTGAAATGCACATAAAATTCAAATGAGATTTGAATTTAAATTTGCCATCTAAGCTTGCTAGTGGCCACCTACTTTAAGGAAGGTGTGATGCCAACTTGGCATCATACCATCCTACCTACATATATAGATATAGAGATGAGAGAATTAAGCATTTGCACAATTGGAATGAAGAATTAGATTATTTACATTTCCCTCCAAAAACCTGTCTCCAAGCATTGCCTCATGAGTTGAAGCTTTGCTCTCTCTTCTTCTCCCAACCTCAAAAATGGCCTCTACTATAGCCTTTCTCCTCTCTTTATACTGATAAAAGTGAGGAGAAATTGAAATTTCAGTTGGTGTGTGGATTATTACAACAAAGGCAAAATATTTAGTTTGCTTGCCTTGGAGATCCATTATGCAGAGCTGCACTTTTGGCGAATTTTTATGAGCTAATCCAAATTGATTTTTGATCCCAATTTTTCATAGGATCTTCATTATTGATTTTGGAAGTTCTAGATTTAATTTTGTGATTTTTTGAGATATCAAAGCCAGGTAAAAGTTGTTGTTTCTCTATTGAGCTAGTTTCTAGCAGATTCTGGAGTCGTGAAGTGTTCACAATTTTGTCCTTGGAAATTTTCTTATCATGGTATTCCTATTACCAAATCTAGATCTATAGAATGTTTAGATCCTTGGTTGCTTAAGTAGCCTAGTTAATTTAAGCTTTTGAAGTTTTAATTATTGGATCCTTATGCTACTCTTGCTTTCAGGTGGTCTTGGAGCCTAATTCGTGCTATAATTTAAATTTTTAATTGATTGCTTCAAGTGATGAATTGATAAAAGTCACCAAATACTTGATGCATATGATGGATTGTAGTATTTGGTTGAAGTTGTGTGTTACTCTTTGATTGATGAATTGAAAACATGCTATTATGTGATTAAAGTGTTGATCCATATGATTTGTATGTCTTAATTCATAGCCATTAATGTTGAATGTTGATTTGGCATTAATTGATGTTATATTTTGATATAGCAGTTTTGATCATTTTTAGATCTAATGAGATTGGAATTTGGTTGGAAATTTTTGGAGAATTTGATTCTCACTTAAACTTGAATTTTTGAAGCATGATTGAACACTTTAATTTTTAGTTTTAAAAAGAGTTTTAGACATGGACATTTGTCCACAATATGTGATTTAATGTTTGGAAATAGTTCTAAAATTCTTGGTGTACTACAGTTAAGCTAAAAATTAGCTTGATGTGTCTTTGACTTAAAATTGATGTTGTTGCCAGCCTTAGTGCATGCTGGTAGGGGAGTGATCGGGTGTCATAGCACAGCCGCATGCTTGCCTCAGCCAGCAATGCCCGATCAAGGGTTAGGCAGGTTTTGAGCTCCTTTTTAGCTCCTTTAATAGCTAGAAATTATGTTAAATCATGTGTTATGGATGCACAAGTGTTATGCAAGTCTTCAAAATTATGTTTGATATTTTTGATTACTTTTAAAATCTTGTTAAAGTTAATCTCCAATTTATTGCATAAATGTTATGCTTGACCAATTATCTGTTTATGAGATAAACATTTAATTTTTGGAATTAATTGTTAATTCTAGATTTGTTTATTATTTATTTAATTGTTGAATGGATGATGAATGATTGGGAATGATGATTAGCCTCTAATATTGATTTTATTTGTTTCAAGTTATGGAAATTGGATGTATTAAATAGGGCTTGCATGCTTCTTGTTCTAGTTTGTAAAGGTTATGAGAGTAGAATTACTAAGAATGAGGTTTTCTTTCTCTTGAAAAAGTTAAAAGGAGCAAAGAGGATCTAAGAAGGTTTGAAGACCCATGAATGTATCAAATACATTCATGTAATAGCTTAGTTTAATCAACTTATTTAAAATCAATTGAGTGATGCACCTATGGCTCTAAATGCATCACTTGGTTAGGCTCATGGCCATCCCACCCTAGAAGCATGCTAGGCGTATTTATTTATTTGTGCTTTTCATATCCTATTAATTTATGAGATGCATGATTAGGATATAGAGAACCTAAATAAGAAGATAAAATGATGAGATGTTTGCAAGCAAAAACCCCTCACTTAGAATGTCTAACTACTCTCAATATTAAGTTAAAATGGATATAAATTAAGAGAATTGTAATTAATCTATGCCTTCTACCAATAGTATGTGGCATGATGATGCTACCATTATTTTTGTAATGTCTAACGAGTCATAGGTCACACTTATAATGGAAAGCTATAACCATATACTTTGCATGAGATCACCTTTGATTTGAGAACCTCTATACATTGGCATACTAGTCATGGGATGATGTAGGGCTGTCTTGAATTGAAGTTTGATTGGTAGGTTTAACTTAATACTAGTAGTGTAGATGTTGCACAATTCGTGCGTCTCCATGAAAAGTGAGGGAAAATATATCAACAATTGCATAAGATGCAATTAGTAAAAGTTGCTTACCTTTCGACTGTTTATGGATGTCTCATGAGTCATGGATTAGCTTACAAGTCCTTAGGATCTTGATTCTTACTAGAAAATGAGATTTTCTAAATTCTTCTAGGGGTGAAGAATTCGATAAAATAGTGGGAGAAAAACATGCTTGAAAGACCATGAATAGGTTTTCAATGTCAAATTCAATCATATGTTTATATTCTCTTTTTTGCCTTTGATGATTTGTGAAATCTCAAGAATGGCTTAATATCCCACTCTAAATTATGTTAGAAACTAGGAAACCCACCAGGCCAAACTTTCATGATTAACTTAACCTCAAAAATTGTTCTAGATTCCTAGAAGTGAATATATGTCCTAATCATGGTGCTTCGAATCCCTTGGGTTTATAGTAGATTAAAAGATATGTGAAAAGTTCACGAATTTGGTTTAGGATAGTCCTATCCTTAGTCTCATGATGGCATCTACAAACTTCAAAAGTTTCAAGGATACATGAATATTACCTTGGTTAAAGTTTACAAAAGTTGTAAAGCAAATGAGGTATGAGAAGTTCATCTTGTCAAAAGAGACTTTTCAAGTTATGATGAATGTGAAATCATGTGTCATCAACTATGGTCTAAAGATGATTGGGCTTAGAGAAGCTTTTTCTACTTGGACGTAGGGATGGACAATGATCTCCATGAGGATTTGATCATTACATCCTCACCGAGTTTTATTGATCAAAATGTTGATTTAAAAGGAGACGACAATGATAAGGGCAAACCTTTTGACACTTGTTTCCTCCTCTAAGTCTATGGGCCCTAAGGGTGCTAAAAAAAGAGGTAAAAGGAGGAAAGGTTCTTCCTCCAAGGAAAAATAAACATCAAAGGCATCTGAAGGAGTCAAGAAGATTATACAGTAAATAGTCGATATTATTTGTTTCTACTTTAACTAGATAGGCCATTAGAAGCTATTTGTGAGGGATACCTTGCAACATTTAAGAAGGGTTTGTACACTATTGTAGTGTGTTTAAGATATGTTCTTTCTCATCAATATATGATATCACATGTGGTTTTTTTCTTTGTAAGTTGTTACAAAGAATAGAAAGAAGAATAAAACTAAGTGTTATGGATATGATCTACCACCTTGGCCAAGAAGCAAGAGTTTTGACTAAAGCCGAAGGAGTAAAATAAGTTAGACATAGAGAATTCCATATTTGTATTGGACCTTTGTTATTACGTACCATATATTATTGAGAACACTATTTCAATTCCCATCTTGGATAGCGAAGGATTTGATTCTTCTACTTAAAATGGGAGATTAAAGGTATTAAAGAATGGATTCTTTAATTGCTCATGATACACTTAACAAAGGATTGTACATATTGGATTCTCAACCATCACTAATGCACTTTCAACTAAGTAAGAAAATTAGATATCCAAGATGATGCAATTTTATAGCATACATGACTTAGGCATATCTTGAAAATAGGATGAGTAAGTTAGAAGCTCTCAAATGACTAAATGTTAGTGGCATTAAGGACTTTCCTACTTGTGAACCTTGTTTGAAGGGAAAAATGATCAAGGCTCTCTTTGTAGGACAATTAGAGCACTTTACAAATCCATTGAATTTAATCCATATAGATGGATGAGGCCTACTAAGAGTTAGTATGAAAGGCACCTAATATTAAAGCTCTTCGATCGGATCAAATGGGAGAATATTTAAGTGCCTAATTCTTAGATTATTTAAAAAAGAATGAGATTCTCTTTCAATGAATTTCTCCTAGCACACCCAAACATAATGGAGTAGTTGGGAGCATAAATCATACCTTATTAGACATGGTGCATTCCATGATAAGCTTCTTCAATGTGCCTATATTTTTTTGGGGATATGCTTTATAGATGGAGGTTAAGTTACTAAGAGTAGTACTTTCAAATTCGGTGCCTAAGACGTTGCATGAGATGTGGCATGGCAAAGTACCCTCTTACCATTATTTAAAGTTTAGGGATTTCCCGCTTATGTGACATAGACAATGGAAAATAAGTTGGATAGTAGATCCATCTTGTGCAAGTTTTTGGGATACCCAAGAGAGTCTATGGGTTATTAGTTTTATGATCCCTAGGAGAAAAATATTTATTTTGAGGAATATCACCTTTTTGGAAAAGAAATTTCTATAAGATAGAAAAGGCATTGTTGTTGAACTTGGTAAACATCAAGATGATCATTAAATCCCACATGTGGTATAAATAAATAAATATCAAAGAGCCTCACACACAACTATTGAGAAAGTTGGACCCAATCAAGAAGCAACTTAAAAGGTTTGAATTTCTTTGTGAAATAGGCCAATCAGATAATGATCAAAAAATTTGTGAGGAAGCTATGTTGGATATAGACTTGGGACATTAGCTAGATAACATAAAATTTGAAATGGACTTCACATATTCCAATAAAGTATAAACTTTGGCAGGTTTATTGGAGGGAATACTTTATGTTAGTTGCGAGTGGATCTCTAAACAAAAGCTTAGAGTAGATGGAAAAGTAGCAACTTTTAAGGTACGACTAGTGGAAAAAGGTTATACTCAAATACCCAGTATCAATTTTGAGAAAACCTTTTCACCGGTTGCAATGCCTATGTCCATTCGGATTCTACTTATCATAGTTACATATTATGACTATGAGATATTGCAAATAGATGTGATAACCATGTTCCTCAATGGCGACATTGAAGAAGAAAATTAAATAGAGAAACCACAAGGTTTTACATTCAAAGGAAGTGAGCAAAAGGTTTGCAAACTCCAGAGATCCATTTATGGACTCAAATAAGTGCCTCAAACTTGGAACATACATTTTTGATAAGATAGTCAAATCATTTAGTTTTGTTAAAAAGGTGTATGAACTTTGTGTATACAAAAGGCTATTGGGAGTAGTATATAGTTTATTGTACTTTATGTTAATGACATTTTTCTCATTGGGAATAAGGTAGGAATGTTGGAGTGTACTAAAGTGTGGTTATTTACACAATTCTCTATAAAGAATTTAGGAGAAGCATCTTACGTAGTAGGAATATGTATCTATAGAGATAGATTGAAGTGGATGCTAGGGTTATCCCAAACCCCATACATTGACAAAATGCTAAAAGAGTTTAATATGGAAGAATCCAAGAAAGGCCTCATTCCCATGGGACATGGCATTTGTCTCTCTAAGTCTATGGCCCCTATACCTAGCAATTGGGTACCCATGGGTAACCTAATAATGGATAACAACGGGTTGGGTAAATTTACCCATGAGTAAATTCACCTATTTTCTATTGGGTATGAGATATAGGACCCATTACCTGTATTCATGGGTAACAGGTAACCGATGGGTACTCATAAATTTTTTTTTAAAGGTGAATTTATATCCAACTTGTAACTAACATAATATTTATCAAATATTAACTATATAAACTTTAAAAAAGACTACAAATTTCAATATCTATATGTATGTTACTCATATATTTATATTCTTATGTAAATATTTATATATATAATTTTGCTATAAATATTTATATGTAAATACATATATAGAATATATATTTATATATGTAGGTTACCTATTGGTACCCACAGGTCGAGCTAAAAAAAGATATGTAAATTGGGTACGAATAAAATTACCTACAATTTTTTGGGTAGGAAAAATAAGGCCCATTATCCCTATTTTTTTAGGTACTTATGGGTATGAGTTGAATTTTGCTAGGTCTAATGGCCTCCAAGATAAAGGAAGAGAAACAAAAGATGTCCCATATACTTTATGGCTCTATCAAAGAAAGCATAATGTATGCCGTTCAACGTACAAGACTAGATATGGCATACTCACTAAGTGTTACGAATAGATTCCAACTAATCCCAGTGAGAGTTACTGGTAGGCTTCGAAAATAATCCTTAAGTACTTGAGAAGGATTAAGGACTTGTTTAGGTATACAACAATGAAGAATTGAAACTCAAGGGGTTTTCATATTCAGGTTTCTAATCTAATGTAGATGACCTAAAATCTACTTTTAGATTTATATTTTATCTTAATGGCAGCATGGTGAGTCGAAAGAGTTCTAATAAGGCACTATAGCCTAGACAACCATAAAGGCAAGATAATTTGTGGTTTTTGAAACCACAAAGGAAACTGCTAGGATAAAAACTCCATCCAATGGTTGGATATAATGCCTAGCGTGTATTAGCCTATGATTGTCTTTGGAAAACAATTTAGGACTTAGGCGAAGATCTTATTAGTGATTCATACATAGTAATTGTGATATCATTTGATATATGATATCAATTGATAAAGATGACAATTGAGTAGATAAAGTTGCCTCAGAAGAGAATATAGCTGAACCACTGTCCAAACCTCTAAACGCTAATAGTCTTTAAAGGACATCTTGTGAAGATGGGTCTTAAGACCATGGGAAATTAGCTTTAGGGTAGTGGGAGATTGTTGGAATAATGCCCTGTAAGCTAATTAGATTGGCTTTCTAAACTCTTTCACTCGTGATACAATCTTGATTGAATGATATTTCTAATATGGCCATCTTCATCTTATGCTCTATAACACTTCACTTGCATTTGGATAAAGCCCTTAGATCACTCATGACTATGGAACTTGGTTCAGTGATCATGGAATAAGTCTTACATGGTCATAATCTTAAATATTCCAAGTTATAGGATCTTATGAGGCAAAGGAGTTAGAGTTGCGGCCATAGCCAAAGGCATAAGTTAAGTTAGACTTAAGAGATTTTAAAGATTCTACAAAATCCTTGTTACTATGTACCTTAATGTCATTGGTAAAATGTATAAAGGATTATACATTTTAGATTCTTCACAATCACTAATGCATATCCATAGAAAATAATAAAAAAAAGTTAGATAACCAACAAAATGTATACATTTGGTATGCAAGACTTGGACATATTTCTAAGAATAGGATTAACAAGTTAGTGGCCTTCAAATCACTAAATGTTAGTAGATTCCACAATCTATCAACCTGTGAATCTTGTTGAAAAGAAAAAGTGACCATAGCTTCTTTTGTACGACAAATAGAGCAATCCACAAGTCCTTTAGATTTGATCTATGTGGATATATGTGAGCCATTAAGAGTTAGTGCAAGAGGAGGTTGTTCTTACTTTGTTACCTTCACTGATGATTGCATTTGATTTAGACATATGCATCTTATAAAGTACAAGTTTGAAGCTTTTGAAAAGTTTAAAGAGTATAAGAATGAAATTGAAAAGCAATTAGGACTTAGTATTAAAATTCTTCGATCAGATTGAGAAGGTGAATACTTAAGTACCAAATTAGTGGCATATTTAAGAGAGATGAGATTCTATGACAATGAACTCCACCCGATACTTCCTAACATATTGGAGCAGTTAAGAGGAGGAACCATACATTATTAGACATGGTATGGTTTGATGATAAGCTTCACTGATGCCCTTTTCTCTTTTTGGGGATACATCCTCATGACAGCGGCGAGGTTACTAAATGTAATACCATCAAAGTTGATGCTAAAGATACCATAGGAGATACGATTTGGCAAAGCATCCTCTTACTCTTATTTAATAGTTTAGGGGCATCCTGCTTATGTCAAGAGACTAGAAGGTGACAAGTTTGATACAAGATCTAATTTATGCAAGTTTGTAAGATACACAAAAGAGTCCTCGAGCTATTATTTTTATGATCTCTTGGGATGAAAGGTGTTTGTTTTAAGGAATGCCACATTTTTAGAAAAGAAATTTCTATTAGATAGAAATGCTATTATTGTTGAACTCGATCAAGTTCAAGATGATCATACAACCCCATAAGCGATAGAAATAAAATAGCACAATGAGCTTAATACACAACTTTCTTGAATGTTAGACCAAGTCAAGAAGCAACCCGAAAGGTTTAGATTCCTTCATAAGATGGGACACATAAATTATGATCCTCGAATCTATGAAGAAGCTATGCTGGATATAAATTTGGGTCATTAGCTTAAGGCCACGAAATTTGGAATGGACTCTATCTACTCCAACAAAGCATGGACTTTGGTAGATTCACTAGACGGTATAGTACCCATTGGTTACAAGTGCATCTATAAGTGAAAGTTTAGAGTTGTTGGAGAGTTAATGACCTTTAAGGATAGGCTAGTGACAAAAGATTATACTTAAAGACCTGGTATTAATTTTGAGGAAACCTTTTCACAAGTTGCTATGCCTAAATCCATAAGGATTTTACTTACCATAGTCACTTATTATGACTATAAAATTTGGAAAACGGATGTAAAGACCTGAAGATGACAATGAAATTTGGCTAATGGATGTAAAGTCCTAAAGGTTTATGCGGCACTAGGATCTGAATATTTAAAAAAAAAATGGAATAAACTAGCCCACACAATACCAAACATTTGTATACATGCCTGAAATTTATAATTAGAATAGGAAAATACCTTGGAGATAATAGAAAATGAAGAGTAAGAATAAAACTCTCTCTAAACATCAAACGGGCTTTTCACTGGCATAGTAGAACCACCACCAAATTTCTCTTAGATAGACTCCTTTGTTTTAGCTAAAAGTTTTACTAAAACTCCTTAACCCTTTGAACATGATACAAACCAAAATTCAGACCAATCAGTACACTAGAGGCACTCCCAGAACAAGTAATAATTGGCTGCCAGAAATTGCTCAATCAAGTGCAAGAGCAACCAAAATAGATTGCCTCCAATGTAAAAGTCCATACACCAAATCTATGGCCAATTCTATACAAAATGGATGAAATATCTATATGGAATGAGGGAATAAAGGTTGGGAATATGGAGGTGGAGGGTGGAGGGAGTTGGGGAGAATATTAGGAGGCTAACAAAATTAGATTCCCACTATGAAATATTGTTGGGAGAAAATCATACTAAGCAAGCACACCTTATTCTCAACAGCCATCCACTCTCCTATATCTATATATAGGAGTGGTCACACACCATCCTCATGGAGGTGGTGCCAAGTGTCCTTGCTAAGGTGGCCATTAACTTGTGCTGAGTGAATAGGAATATTAATTTATGCACATATTTCATCTTATGAATGTTCTGCAATTAAATTCCAATTCATATTAAATGAACCATACATTTAATTATTCTCTCCAAAAATAATCTCTTTAACTTAATTAAATTAATGCTTTAATTAAATTAATAATAATTTGACTTAACTCTTAAGTTAAAATGTTTAACTATTTAAGCTAGTCAAAATGAATTTAACTATTAAATTAATTTTGACCAATTGATAGTCTTGTGAAATAAACTAATTAACCCTTAATTAATTAATCTTAATTTAACTCTTTAATTAATTTGATTAATTTAACATTTAAATTGATTAAGTTAAACTGACTACAATTTTACCTCCTCCAAAATCTGGTCATGAATTTTCTAACTCTTAGAAAATTCTCCTTTCTTCAATGGACTATGTTATTGGCTTTTATGTGTGACCTATTAGGTTCTATCATTTATTGGACATAGGCTCATAACTCCCTATGACTTTTGGAATATCAAATATTCGCTTTAGTTTAAACTCTTTTAAACTAAGTGACTCAATTTAATTAATCTCATTAATTGAAGAATATCCAATCTCCAAGGTCAATGTCCAACTTCAAGCCTATACAGCCTAACTAATTAGCCGAAATGAATGCTCTTGAAGAGCCATTTTGGCATTATGTGTACCGTGCAAATATGGTCCTTTTATCTCTTATCACTCAAAAGAGGCCTAGGGCAAGATATTAGTCGCCTCTCTAATAGCCTCGATACTATATTTCTATTCTTAATGTTCAATTCCCTTTATGACCTCATCATTGGAAACACCTTTTGAATTTGTCACATTACTTTGCATAAGGATTTCTGAGAATTGATTATTATAGAACACATGAGAGATGCACTTATCTTTCAAAAAGACAAAGAGTCAGATTCTATCTTGGATCTTACAAATCTCCATGTCCAGCAGCTCATGCCTAATCTCTACTTGAATGGCCCGCTAACTAACCAAGGAAGAGTCAAAGCATAAAGGCCAAACACAAAGTTACTATGGACCTTTAGGTCAAAGGACTAATAATATGTACTAGTATAAACAGGGAAGCTTGTCAATACTGACTTGCTATTACGACTATCTAGTGGATTCTCTAGGTAGGTCTTTAGTGCTTTATTCTCTAACAAGTACCCATCAACATGTATCTATATCTCATATGGAATTGCTCATGGAATGGAGCAATATCCAACCCTTGGATTTATGCATTATTAGACCAAGTATATTCGGATCTTAGATGTCCTATTTCAAAAGATTCTACGACTTGAAAGATTTAAGATCACAATCATGTAGGACTTATTCCATGATGACCACTTAGTGCAAGACCAAGTCCCATAGTCTTATGTGATCTATTAGCTTTATCCAAATGCAAGTCATGTAAATAAAGAGCATAAGATAAAGATGGCCATATAATGATATCATTCAATCAAGATTGTCTTTTAATGAAATAGTTTACAAGGCCAATCTAATTAGCTTATTGTTCTAACAATCTCCTACTTGCCCTAAAGCCAATGCCCCATGGCCTTGAGACCTATCTTCTCAAGATGTCTTTCAAAGACCTTTTGCGATAGGGGTTTTGTCAATGGATTTGCCATGCTTTTTTTTCGAGGCTCTTCACTTGGATTTGGCCTATAACAATGATCTCTCAAATTAAATGATATCATCTCAAAATGTGCTTGGATCCTTGATGAAATCTTAGCTCTTTATCTTGTGCTACCACTCTATTGTAATCATAAAAGACACATATTAGCTCCATAATGCTAGGCTCTACATTCAACTTTTGAATAAATTTTTTCATTCAAACACCTTCCTTTGCTGCTTCTAAAGCTGTAATATGTTATGTCTCTGTGCTAGAGTCAGCCATGGTGTCTTGTTTGGAACTCTTTCCCCTTATTGTGCTGTCATTGAGGTAAAATATGAATCTAAAAGTGGACTTGAGGTCATCTACAATAGATTGAAAATTTGAATATGAAAACTCTTTAAGTTTTAATTTTCTGTTACCGTATACCAAAAACGTGTCCTTAGTTCTTCTCAAGTACTTAAGGAATGCTTTTATGGCTATCTAGTGATTCTCACCTATATGGATTGAAACCTATTTGTAACGCTAAGCGAGTGTGTTACATAAGGTCCAATTCATTGAACTGCATACATTATGCTTTCAATAGCGAAGGTATAAGGTATGTGAGACATTTTTCATTTCACTTTTTTAGTTTTACGGGCCATAGAATTTAAGAGACAAATGCCATGTCTTGTAGGAAGGAATCCTCTCTTGGATTCTTCCATACTAAACCTCTTTAGTATTTTACCAATGTATGGGATTTGGGAAAGCACCAAGATCCTCTTTGATCTATCTCTATTCCTAATACATAGGATGTTTCTCTCAAATCTTTCATAGAGAATTAAGTAGATAACCATGCTTTATTACACTCTAACATTCCTACCCTATTGCCAATAAGAAGAATGTCATCGACATAAAGCACAATGAATTGTACACTACTCTCACTGGTCTTCATATACACTCATATCTCATATATATTTTTGACAAAGCCAACTAATTTGACTATTTTGTCAAACATATGTTCCAACATCGGGATGCTTGTTTGAGTCCATAAATAGTCCTCTGGAGTCTGTAAACCTTTTGCTCACTCACTTTAGATGTAAAATCTTGTGGTTGCTCCATATAGATTTATTCTTCAATATCACCATTGATGAAAGCAATTTTCACATTCATTTGCCATATCTCATAGTTATAATATGTAGCTATAGCAATTAAAATTTGAATGAATTTAGACATAGCAGCCGGTGAAAATATTTTCTCAAAATTGATACCGGGTCTCTAAGTGTAACCTTTTGCCACTAGTCATACCTTAGAAGTTATCACTTCTCTATCTACCCTAAGCATTCATTTATAGATCCACTTGCAACCAACAAAAACTATTCCTTCTGCTGGATCTACTAAAGTCTATACTTTGATTGAGTAAATGGAGTTCATTTTGGATCTTATAACTTCAAGCTATCATCCTAAATTTATGTCTACCATAACTTCCTCATAGGTCTTTGGATCATCATCTGATTATTCCGTCTGATGAAGAAATCTAAAGCTTTCAGGTTGTTTCTTGATCTAGTCTGACCTTTTCAAAGGTTATGTACAAGGCTCTTATAATTCCTTTATTTCCACAACTTGTAGAATTTCTTGATTGTCTTAAACTTCATCAAGTTCAATGATAATGCCTTTTCTATCTAATAGAAATTTCTTTTCCACAAAGTGGGCATTCCTTAAAATAAATACATTTTGTTCTGACGGATGATAGAAGTAATAACCTATAGACTCTCTTAGCTATCCTATAAACTTGCACAAGATAAATCTACTATCCAACTTATCTTCTATTGTCTGTCTCATGTAGTCAGGAGATTCCCAAACCTTTAGATAATGGTGTGAGGGTGCTTTTCCATGCCACATCTCATATAGTGTTTTAGGCACTGACTTTGAAGGTACCATGTTAAGTAACTTTGCCACCGTGTATAAGGCATATCCCCAAAAGGATATTGACATATTGGAAAGACTCATCATGGAATATACCATGTCCAATAAGGTGTAGTTTCTCATCTCGACTACTCCATTGTGTTGGGGTGTACCAAGTGTAGTCTATTGAGAGAGAATCCCATTTTTCTTAAGAGAATCTAAAAATTTGGTACTTAAGTATTCGTCTCCTTAATCCGATCAAAGAGCTTTAATACTAAGTTCATTTTGCTTTTCTACTTCATTCTTATATTCTTTGAACTTTTTGAAGGCCCCAAACTTGTGTTTCATATGATACACATGTCTATACTGACTATAATCATCGGCGAAGGTGATGAAGTAAGAATAGCTTTCTCTCCCACTAACTCTTAGTAGACCACAAATATCCATATGGATGAAATCCAAAGGACCCATGGAGCACTCCATTTATCCTACGAAAGAAGCTTTGGTCATTTTTCCCTTCAAACAAGATTCACAAATAGAAAGGTCCTCAATACCACTAATATTTAGTATTTTGAGAGCTACCATCTTGTTTATCTTATTTTTGGAGATATACCCAACTCTTGCATGCCAAAGAATGGCATCTTCTTAGTTATCCAATTTTTTTTTGTTTGATTGAGTATGCATTAGTGAAGTTTCAGAATCAAGTATGTATAATCTATTAATTAATGTACTTTTAGCAATCAAATAACCATTCTTTAATTCTTTTAAAATGCCATTTGATATAGAAAAATCAAATCTTTCACTACCAAGAATAGGAATTGAAATGATGTTTTGAACAAGATTTGGTACATAATAAAATAGATTAAGCAAAATACTAGAATTCCCCAAGCTTAGCTTGATTACGCTTTGGACTATGGCTACAACTCTTGCTCCATTCCTAGGTAGAGGATTATATCCCTATCATGTAGACTCTTTTTTTCTTTCCATCCCCTGTAATGAATTACAAAAGTGAGAACCCCATGCAGTATCAAATACCCATGATAAAGAACTAGTTGTGTAATGAATTTCAATAACAAACATACCTTTCTCATGGGTTGCAAGGTAGGCCTTGCAGTTTCTCTTCTAATACCTCATTTTGCAATAGTAGAAATAGTTTTCATTGGTCTTAACCTTTTTATTAACCCTCTCAAAACTTTTCTTAGGTTGTTTCCCTTTGGAGGAAGAACTTTTCTTCCTCCTACCTCTCTTTCTTATGCCCTTTAGGCCTTTTGACATAGAGGAAGAAGCAAGCATCAAAGGCTTTTTCTTTTTCATCATCACCTCAGTGGTTATAAGCATATTAACTAATTTATTGATAGTAACCTCTTGCTTTGACATATTAAAATTCACAACAAATTGCTCAAATGATCTGGGGAAAAAACTGGAGGATTAGATCAACATAGAGGTCATTGTCTACGATCACATTGAGTTGTCCAAGTTTTTTAATGAGTCCAATCATCTTTAGTCCATGATCATGAACGCTCAAACCATCTATCATTCTTGACCTAAAAATCTCTTTGGACAATGCGAACCTTTTATGTCTATATTTCACACCATATACTCATGAGTCTTTTGCAATTCATTAGTTATAGATGCCATCATGAGGCACATCACTTGTAGATCATCATCTATAAATTTAGTGAACATTTCACGTCCCTCATTAGAAGGGTCACACCCTATATGTCCGGCAGACTTTGATATAGTACATAGGCCTTTTTTTTAGGGAAAAAAATTATCTTAAGGTTTCTCAACCAATCTTAGAAGTTAGGTTCGGTGAGTTTATTAGCTTTCAAAATGCTTGCGAGTAGATTTTTAGCCCTTTTTTTTTGGGAAATTTCAAAAATCTACTAGAGGCGAAGAAAGAGTATAAACATATCATTGACAATTGATATTGAAAATATGATTATGGTCTTTCAAACATGTTTTTCTCCTACTATTTTATCAAATCCTTTACCCCTTCTTGGAATTCAGAAAATCACATTTCCTAGTGAGAATCAAGACCCCAAAGACTTGCAAGTGGACCCCTATTTATGAGTGCTATCTATGAGCAACCAAAGAGTAGACGACTTTTACGAATTGCATCTTGTGCAACTATTGATATATTTTGCCTCACTTTTCATATAGACCTATGTTTACATATGTCACCTATACTAATAAGTGTTAAGTTTGACCAAACAATATTTCTTTATCTTAAGATAGCCTCATGACATCCTCTATTTATGAGTGCCAATGCGTGAGGGTTCTTAAGTCAAAGATACATCTCATACAAAGTGTATGCTCACAACTTTTCTCCTGAGTGTGACCCCCATTTAGGAGTGCTATCACACAAATTTGGTAGCATCATCATGGTATACACTATTGGTAGAAGGCTTGGATTAATTAAAACTCTTTTAATTTATATCTATTGGGACATAATATTTGAAAAACACTTAAACATTCTACGTGGAGGGTTTTTGCTTGCAAAGATCGCATCAATTTTATCTTCTTATAGGTTTTCTATATCCTAATCATGTATCTCATACATCAATAAGATATGGAAAACATGAATAAGTAAATAGCCTAGTATACTCCTAGGGTGGAATGACCATGAGTCGTACTAAGTGATGCACTTGAGCCATACATGCATCACTCAATTACATGAGTGTATCCCATACATTCATGGGTATTCAAGCCTCCTTGGATCCTATTTGCTCTTTGCAACTTTTACAAGAGAAAGAAAACTTTACTCTTAATGATTCGACTCTCATAACATTTACAAAATAGAATAAGAGACATGTAAGTCCTATTAATATAACCCATTTCAACAACTTGAAATAAAGAAAATCAATGTTAAAAGGCTCATGATCATCCTTATTTATTCATTCAACATTTAAATAAATAATAAATACACCAAGAATTGACATTCAATTCCAATAATTAAGTGCTAATCATATTAATAAAAAATTGGTCATGCAAAAATAAGCATAATACTTACACATCATATTTTTGCCCTAATTGGAAATCAACTTTAACAAGTTTTTAAAGCAATCAAATGTGTATAATACATTATTGAGAGCTTACACAACATTTTTGCAACCATTATATGTGTTTTAACACTATCACAGTCACAAAACAAACCTAAAAAGCTCAAAATTCGCCCAAGACTAAACTGGGTGATATTGGCCAAGGCTTGCTCATGGCTAGGTAACAACCTTTTGGTCATTGCCTTGCTTTGAGCTGCTAATTACCTGCAGCATCCCTATTTTGGGGTCAAGTGTGAATCAAGCCATTTTTGGCTCAACTTTTGTGCATTACGATTTTTAGAACAACTTCTAAACATTAAAACACATAATATGGATGAGATTTTAGATTAAAAAAACTTTTAAAACTGAAATATCAAATGCCCAAAGATGCTTGAAAAACAAATTTATGCAAGAAACATATTTTTCAAAAATATCCAATTATATCCAATCTTATTAGACCTAAAAAAGACCAAAACAGCTTAAGGCCATTCAAAACATGCTATATTAGAATATCGCATCTACCAATGCCAAATCAAAATTTAACATTAGCAAAAATGAATCAAGAAACCCATCACATGATTTAACAAACAAAGTACATAATAGCATGATTTTATCCACCAACAAAAGAGACACAGGCAAGATCATCCATTTACTCCCACCCATCATATGGATAGAGTAAATGGTGATTTCGATTAGTTCTTCACAAGAACCAATAACCCAAGCCAAGCAAAATCCAAATCCATGCATAAATATGGCTCCAATACCACTTGAAGGTTTGTGTGGCATTAGGATCCAAATAATTATAAAAAAAATTGAATAAACTAACCCACATAACACCACAAGGATCTATATATGCATGAAATTCATATTTATAAGAGGAAAATACCTTGGTGATAACATAAAATGAAGAACAAGAGTAAAACTCTCCCCAACCATCAAATAGGACCGGCATAGTAGAATCACCATTGAATTTCCCTTAGATAGACTCCTCCATTTTATCTAAAATTTTTACTGCAACTCCTAAACTATTTAAAAATTCTACATATCAAAATTCAACTCAATCAAAACACTATAAGTACTCCCAGAACAAGTAAGAACTGACTATCAAAAATTGCTCCAATCAAGAGCAAGAGCAACTGAAATAGATTGCCTCTAATGTAAAAGTCCACATACCAATCTATAGCCTATTCTAATAGAATGGCTATAATATCTAGGAATATGGAGGTAGAGAGTTGAGGGAATTGGAGAGAATATTATGAGGCTAACAAAATTGGATTCTCATTATATAATATTGTTGGGAGAAAATCACACTAAGCATGCACACCCTATTCTCAATGGTCAGACACTTTCCTATATTTATATGTAGAAGTAGTCATACACCATCCTCAAGTAGATGGTGCCAAGAGTCCTTGCCAAGGTGGCCACTAACTTGTGATTAGTTAAAAAGAATATTAATTGAAGCACATATTTCATCTTATGAAATGTCTAGCAACTAAATTCCAATTCATATTAAATGAACTATTCATTTAATTATTCATTCCAAAAATTAACTCTCCAACTTAATTAAATTAAACACTTTAAATTAATTAATAATAATTTTACTTAACTTTAAGTCAAAACACTTAACTATTTAAGTTAGTCAAAATCAATTTAACAATTAAATTAATTTTGACCAATTAATAGTCATGTGACATTAACTAATTAACCCTTAGTCATTTGATCTTAATTTAACTCTTAAATTAATTTGACCAATTTAACATTTAAATTGATCAAGTTAAAATGATTATAACTTTGCCTCATCTAAAAATTGGTCATGAATTTTCTAACTCTTCAAAAATTCCCCTTCCTTCAATAGACCATGTTATTTTCTTTTTTGTGTGACCCATTAGGTTCTACCAATCATTGGACATGCGCTCATAACTCCTTGTGACTTTTGGAATATCAAATATTCACTTTAGTTTAAACACCATTAAACTAAGCAACTCAATTCAATTAATCTCATTAATTGATAAGTATCTAATCTCCATGGTCGATGTCCAACCTCAAGCCCATGGACCCCAACTAATTGGCCAAAATGAATGCTCTTGAAGAGCAATTCTAGCATTATGCATACCATGCAAATACAATCTTTTTATCTCTTATCTCTCGAAAGAAGCCTAGGAAAAGATGTTAGTTGGCTCCCTAATAGCCTTGATACTATGTTTCTATCGTTAATGTTCAATTCCCTTTGTGACCTCATCTTTGGAAATGCCTTCCAAAATTGTTACATCACCTTGTGCAAGGATTTTTGAGAATCAATCATTATAGAATATATGGGAGATGTGCTCACCCTTCAAAACGATAAGGAGTCGGAGTCCATGTTGGATTTCACAAACCTTCATTTTCGGCAACTCATGCCCAATCTCCACTCGAATAGCCCATTAAGTGATCAAGGAAGAGTCAAAATATAAGGGCTAAACAGAAGGTTACCTTGGACCTTTAGGTAAAAGGACTAATAATATACACTAGCATAAGCAAGAAAGCTTGCCACTGTAGCTATCTAGTGGATTTTCTAGGTGCATCTTCAGTGTCTTGTTCTCTAACAAGAACCCATCAACATACATTCATATCTCATATAGGATTGTTCATGGAATGAAGCAACATCCAACCCTTAGATTTATGTATCATTAGTGCAAGTTTATTTGAATCTTAGATGCCCCATCTTATAAAATTCTATGTCTTGAAAGATTTAAGATCACAACTATGCAGGGTTTATTCCATGATCACCACTCAGTATGTGACCAAGTCATGTAGTCTTGTGTGATCTATAGGCGTAATCCAAATGCAAGTGAAGCAAATAATGTGCATAAGATGAAGATGGACATATAATAAATATCATTCAATTAAGATTATCCTACCATAAAATAATTTGCAAGGCCAATCTAATTGGCTTATGGGGTACTATTTCAGCAAGACCACCTTTCTCAATGGAAATATTGATAAGGAAATCAATATAGAGCAACCACAAAGTTTTACATCTAAAGAAAGTGAGTAAAACGTTTGCGAACTCTAAAGGTTCACTTATAGACTACAACAAATATCCTAAAGTTGGAACATATGTTTTGATAAGATAGTTAAAATTATTTGGCTTTATCAAAAATATATAAGAGCTATGTGTGTATAAAATGGCTAATAGGAGTTTGGCATAGTTTATTATGCTTTATGTCGATGACAACTTTCTCATAAGGAATGAAAAAAAGATGTTAAAGTATACGAAAGCATGGCTATCATCATAATTCTCCATGAAAGATTTAGGAAAAGCATCATTTGTATTAGGAATATAGATCTATAGAGATAGATCAAAGAGGATATTATGGTCTCCTAATCTACATACAATGACAAGATACTAAAGAGGTTTAGTACAGAGAAATTTAAGAGGATTTATCTCCTAATAGGACATGGTATTCATCTCGCAAAGGTTTTGGCCCATAATACCAAAGATAAGAGAAAGAGACTATCCCACATACCTTATGCATCCACCATTGAAAGCACAATATATGTTGTTCAATGTATGAGACTGGATATAGCTCATGCTTTAAGTATTACAAGTGGTAATCAATCCTCATAAAAGTTACTGAAAAGCTATGAATATAATACCAAGAACTAAGGACTTCTTTCTTGTATAGAAAAATAGAGAATTGATACTTGTGGATGTTGGAATAATTCTTTGCAAGCCAATTAGATTGGTATGTAAAACCACTCAACTTGTGATACAATTTTGATTGAATGATATTCTTATTAAAATGGCCATCTTCATCTTATGCTTTTTACTCTTTACTCATATTTAGTTAAAGCTTCTAAATTATACAAGACAACAAGACTTGGTCATGCATATGATAGTGATCCTGAAAAAAGTCTCTACCATCATGATTTTAAAGTATTCCAAGTTATAGAATCTTATGAGATGGGGCATTTAAGATTTGAATAGACTTACACTAATGATACATATTCCAAAGGGTTGTATATTGCTCCATTTCATGGGCAAGCTATATAAGATATGGGTTCATGTTAGTAGGTGCTTGTTCAAAAATAAGTTCACCAAAGCCTCGCCTAGAAAATCCTTTAGATAGTGGCAAGTTCTTAAGCTAATAATAGTGCATATAATTAGTCCTTAAGTCTAAGGATTTATACTAACCTTATGTTTTCGTCCTTATGCTTTGATTTTTCTCTAGCCATGTAATAGGTCCTATGAGGTTGAGATTGGGTATGAGTCACTTAGGCATGGAGGTTTGTGAGATCTATGATGGGATCTATCTCTTCGTCATTGTGAAGAGTAAGTGCTTTTCTTGTGTATCATATAATGATCAATTCCAAGAAATCCTTGCACAAGGTAGTATGCCAATTTGGAAAAGGTATTTTTTAAAGTTTAGGTCATAAAAGGGAATCGAACAATGGATATAGAGACATAGTTATCAAGACTATTAAAGAGTTGATAAATACCTTGTCCTGGGCCTCTTTCTAGATATAAGAGATGGAAGGACTATATTTGTATTGCAAGCATAAGCTATAATATTTTATCAAGACATAATTCATTCATCCAATTAGTTGGGCTCCTTGGGCTTGTTACTAGACATTGACCATAGAGATTAGGTGCTCTAATTAATATAAATTAATTGAAAGAGTAATTAGTTTTAAAAAGTTTAAACTAATGAGAATATTTCTATATTCAATATATCACAATGAGCTGTGAGCCCATGTCAAATAAATGGATAAATCTAATGAGTCACACACAAAAGCCTGAGGAAGCTATTCTTTGATAGAAGGAATTTTCTAAGGAGTTAAAAAATTCAAGTTTTGGCATTTTTGAGATAGGGATGATTAACTAATTTAATTGGTGATTTTAACTTGATTAATTTAAGTGTTACATTAATCAAAATAATTTAAGGAGTTAAATTAAACCAATTAAATTAAGGAATTAATTTAATTGGTGCCATATGACAATTAATAAGTCAGTTAACTTAAGGGGTTAAGTCAACACAATTAACTTAAAGAGTTTAATTAATGAACTTAAGGAATTAAGTTGAATTAATTAAATTGAAAAGTTAATTTAATTAAATTGAAAATTTAAATTTTGGAGGGAAATCAAATAGAAAAATCCATTTGAACTTTAGTTAATTAGCATTTCATTTCATGAGACGAAATGCAAATGTTAATTAAATGCAAACAGACATGAAATGCATATGCATGTGCAAGTTGACAAGTTGGTTAGTTGGCCAACTAGCATGAAGGGTGTGATAGAAGTATCTAAGAGATTCCATTTCCTCTATAAAAAGGCTATGTGGCTAGGCACTTGGGTTGGTTGGTCATCCTCACCTTTTTCCCTTCAAGTGTGATATAATTTATGTGTTGAATTATCACACAAAATTTTCTCCTACCTCTCTTCTCCAAGAACTACCACTCCTCACATAAGTTGTGTAGAAATTTTCATTAGAGGTTCTATATTTGGAAGACTTAAAATTTCTTAGTGGATCATCTATTACATTGGTTTTTGTAGCATAGTTAGGTGACCTAGGAGTTTTTGATTCTTACAATTTTTGGCTAAAATTTTGGTCATTTGGTGATGTTGGTATCTGCCATTTTTTTCTAACTTTTGGAGCATTGGAAAAGGAGTTTTTAGATCCCACTACTAGAGTAGGTTGATCTTCTGAGAGAGGAGTCTTTGGAGTGATCTTCTCAAATTCTTTGTTTCTAATTGCAAAGGTAAACTTTCTGCCTTTAAATCCTCATTTAGAGCATGATTATGATCCTTGGGTTTAAGGTGATTTGTTATATTTTGCCTATTTTTGGTTTTAATATTTGGATCCCAATCTATCTCTGTCTTTCAAATGGTATTGAAGCCATTTGTATGCCTAAATTTTGATTTTAGTGAATTGATTCATGTGACAAATTGATTCTTAATCATGTAAAACTTGATTCAATTAATGAATTTTAAGGTATGTGTGGCACTAGGGTCCAAATATTTTCAAAAAACTTGAATAAACTAGCCCACACAACACCATAAAGATCTAGACAAGCATAGGATTCAAATTTAGAAAGAAAAAAATACTTAGGTGAAAGTAGAAAAATCGAGGAGCTAAAGTCCAACTCTTCTCTACTGTCTAATGGGCTCTTCATCGGTGCAGCAAGATCACCACCACTTTTACCTTGGATAGAGCTCTTGGTTTAGGTTGAAATTTTAAATACAACTCCTTAACCCTATGAAAATTCTATAATCCAAATTTCAGGCTGATCAAATCTCCAAAGGTACTCAAAGTAGAGACAAATATCAACTGCTAGAAATAGCTCCAATCAAGACCAGAAAGCAACCTAACTAGATTGCCTCTAATGTAAACATCTACACACCAAGTTCATGGCCTATTCTCTACAAAAAGGATGGAATATCCATAGATAATGAAAGGGGAAAGGTGTAGAATATGGTAGTAGAAGGAGGAGGGAGAAGGAGAGAGTGATAGATGATTATTAACTTAGATTCCCACTACATAATATTGTTGGGAGAATATCATAAAAATGTTGGAATAGTTCCCTACAAATCAATGAGATTGGCATTTTAAACTATTTCACTTGTGGTAGAATCTTGATTGAATGATAATTTTTATATGGCCATCTTTATCTTATGCTTTATTTCATTTCACTACTATTTTGATAAATCCCTTAGATCACCTATGAATGTGGGACTTGGTTTGGTGACCATGGAATAAGTCTCACATGATTGTGATCTTAAAACTTTCAAGTTATAGGATCTTATGAAATAGGGCATCTAAGATCCAGATAAACTTGCAGTAACGATGTATAAATCTAAGGGTTGAAGATTGCACTATTCTATGAGCAACTATATGATATACGGATGCATGTTAGTGGGTGCTCGCTAGAGAACAAGGTACTAAAAACCAACCAGAGAATCAACTAGATAGCTAAAGTAGCAAGTCGGTAATATCTAGTTCTCCTAGTTACGCTAGTGCATATTATTAGTCCTTTGACCTAAGGATTCATGGTATCCTTATGTTCGGCCCTTATGCTTTAACTCATACTTGACCACCTAGCAGGTTTTTTAGGTTGAGATTAGGTATGAGCTACTTGGCATGGGGGTTTGTAAGATTCAAGATGGAATTTGACTCCTTGCAGTTATTAAGAGCAAGTACATCTCCTATGTGTTTTATAATGATCGATTCTAAGAAATCCTTGTGCAAGTTGGTGTGATAATTTGGAAAAGAAGTTTTCCAAAGGTGAGGTCACACAATAGGGATCAAACATTAAGAATAGAGATATAGTATTAAAGTTATTAGGGATCCGACAGATATAGTATGAGACAAAAGGACTGTCTTTGCATGGCATGTGAGAGCGATGATGGTTCTCCAGAACATTTATTTCAGCCAATTAGTTGGACTCTATGGGCTTGAGGTTGGACATTGACCATAGAGATTGGCTACTCTTCAATTAATGAGATTAATTAAATTAAGTTGATTAGTTTAAAAAGAGTTTTAAACTAGAATGAATATAAAATATTCAAAAGTCACAAGGTGTTGTGAACCCATGTCTAATGAATGGTAAAACCTATTTGGTCACACACAAAATCCAATTAGCTTTGTAATTAATGGAGAGAATTTTCTAAGGTGTTATAAAATGGTGTCTCCTAGTGGACTGATTTTTAGGGCTAACTTTAAGGGTCAATTTTGGCTTGATTGATTTAATTGATAAATTAACCAATTAATTTAATAGTTAAATTAGACCAATAATTAAAAAGTTAATTATTTGGTGCCAATATGACCATCAATTGGTCAAGTTAACATAAAGAATTAAGTTAACAAATTTAGCTTAAGGAGTTAAGCTAGTTTGACTTAAAAAGTTAAGTTAAAGAAAAATTAATTAAATTAAAGAGTTTAATTTGATTAATTAAGAAGAATGAATTTTGGAGGGAAGACTCAAATGAGATTTGAGATGGCATCTTAATTAATTTGAAATGAGATTTCAAATGTAATTAAGATGCAAGTGAAATTCAAATAAGATTTGGATTCAAATTTTGCCACCTAAGCAACCCCACTTAGCCACCCCCCTCATGCATTGTGAGATGCCAACTTGGCATAAAACATTTTCAGTCTCTATATATAGATATAGAGAAAGAAGGTCATGCATATGACAAATGGTGTGAAGAATTAGATTATTCATTTTCGTCTAAAATATTTGCAAGCTAGCATTTCATATATTGAAGGCTAAGCTTTTTTCTTCATCTTTCTACCCCAAATTCGGCCGCCATCATCACCAAATCTCTAGTCTTATTCCAACTAAAAGACTATAGATCTAGGAAGTCTCATTGGTGTGTGGACTACTTCAATAGAGGCAAGATGTATGCCTTACTCTATTTCTGGAGAGCTATCTACACGAAGTTTGACTTTGAGATTCTCTTCAGGACGATCCAGATGGTCAATCAATTTGAATTTTTTATTAGATATTATTCAAGGATTGGATATCTCCAGTAAGTGTTTCAAAATTTTTGGAGGCAATTTGATAAGGCGATCGTCGCAATCCTTTCACTGTGCAGCGAGTAAGAAGATTCTAGAACCGATGAAGTGTTCACTTATTTCATATTGGATTTGCTTATCAAGGTAATCCTCTATCTAAATCTAAACCCAAAGTATGATTAGATCCCTGGGATGCTTGGAGATACTAGTTATTTTATGTTTTGAAGTTCTGATTATAGATCCTAGTGCCTATCTTAGTTTCAAGTTGAATTAGAGCCTAAATCATGCTTAGATTTGGATTTTGTTTGGTTGATTGATTTATTTCGTGGATTAATATGGATAATAACCATATTCTTGATTCAATTGATGGACTGGAAAATTTGGTTGATTTGTGTGTGGCTCCTTGATTGATGAATTAAAACCATGCTATTATGTGATTTAAGTGTTAATTGATGTAGTTAGTATGTTATAATTCATAGTGATTAATGTTGAATGTTGAATTATGACTGAAAGATTTTTGGTCATTTTTGGATCCAATTAGATTGGAGTTTGGTTGGAGATTTTTGGAGAATTTGATTCTCGCTTAGACTTGATTTTTTAAGCATGATTGAGCACTTTAATTTTCTATTTTTAAATGAGTTTCAGATCTATAAATTGGTCCATAATGTGTGATTCAATGTTTAGAATGTGTTTTTTAATTTTTGGTGCACAAAGTTGAGCTAAAAATTGGCTTGACTTGTCTTTGACCTCAAAACGGGGGCTGCCGGCCAGCTTTGAGCAAGCTGCTAGGGCCATGGCAGCCCAATGGCACACTTAGCTCAGCCAGCAGCCACTGATTGAGGGTTGGGCAGGTTTTGAGTTATTTTTTTGGTTCATTAAGTGGCTCAAAATGATGTTAAATCATATGTTATGGATACACAAATGTTATGTATGTCCTCAAAATGATGTTTGACATTTGTGTTGCTTCTTAAAACTTGTCAAAGTTCTCCAACGTATGGCATAAGTGTTATGCTTGTCTAATTATTTATTTATGAGATAAGCATTTAATTGTTAATTTTAGATTTATTTATTATTCATTTAATTGTTGAATGAATGATGAATGAATGGGGATGATCATGAGCCTTTTAAATTGATTTTATTTATTTCAAAGTTGTTGGAATGGGTTGCATTAAATGGGGCTTGCATGTCACTTGTTCTATCTTGTAAAAGTTATGAGAGTAGAACTATTAGGTGTGAGGATTTCTATTTCATGTAAATGTTTCATAGAGCAAGGAGTCCAATAGAGGCATGGAGGCTATTTGAAGACCCATGAATGTATAGGATACACTTATGTAATAGTTTAGTTTAATTCAACCTACCTAAAATCAACCGAAGTGATGCACCTGTGGCTCTAAGTGCATCACTAATTTAGGCTCATAATCATTCCACCCAGGGAGCATGCTAAGCTTTTTACTTATTTATGCTTTCTATATCCTATTGATATATAAGATGCATGATTAGGATATAGAGAACTTAAATAAGAAGATAAAATAATGAGATCTTTGCAAGAAAAAATCCTCCACTTAGAGCATCTAAGTATTTTTAAATATTAAGTCAAAATGGATATAAATTAAAAGTTTTTAATTAATCCAAGCCTTCCACCAATAGTGTATGCCATGACGATGCTACCGATTTTGTGTGATGGCACTCGGTCATGGAGGTCACACTTAGGAGGAAAGTTGTGAGCATACACTTAGCATGAGATGCACCTTTGGCTTAGGAACCCTCACGCATTGGCACTCGATCACGGAGGATGTCGTGAGGGCTATCTTGAGATAAAGTTTGATTGGTGGATTTGACTTAATACTTAGTAGTATAGTTGGCACACTGTCATGTGGGTCTGTATGAAAAATGAGGCAAAATACATCAAGAGTTGCATGAGAAAAAATTAGCAAAAGTTGCTTACCCTTCGATTGCCCATGGATGGCAATCTTTCATGGGGGTCCATTGGCAACTTATTAGGGTCTTGATTCTCACTAAGAAATATGATTTCCCGTATTCTTCATGGAGGTGAAGGATTTGATAAAATAGTGAGAAAAAATATGCTTGAAAGACCACGAACATGTTTTAATTACAAATTCAATCACATGCTTATATTGTCCTTTTCATCTTTAAGGATTTGTGAAATTGCAAAAATGGTTAAAATTCTACTTAATGTTATTTTGGAAACTCATAAACCAATCATGCCAAACTTCCGCTATTAAGATAACCTCAAAAATTATTCTAGATTCCTAGAAGCAGATATAGGTCCTATATCATGGTACTCCTAATTTAGAGACACGTGAAAACTTCACGAATTAAGCTTAGAATTGTCCCATCATTTAATCTCATGATGGTATGTACAAATTTTAAAAGTTTTAAAGGTACATGAATTAAACCTTAGTTAAAGTTTACAACGAGTTGCAAAAGCAAATGAGGTATGAAAAGTTCATGTTATCAAAGGAAACGTTTTGAGCGAGGATAAATAGGAAGTTACTTAGTATTAAAGCCCTTTGATTAGACGAGAGAAAAAATATTTAAGTACCATATTCTTGGATTATCTAAAGAAGAATGGGATTCTCGCTTAATGTAATCTACTTGGCACACCCCTGCAAACTAGAGTAGCTAAGAGGGAGACATCGTACCTTGTTGGACATGGTGCGTTCCATAATGTGCTTCTTTGATGTGCCTATATCCTTTTGAGGATATGCCTTAATGACGACAGCAAAGTTGCTTAATACCTTCAAAGTTGGTGCCAAATATACCATATGAGATATGGCATGGTGTAGCACCCTCTTACTACTATCTAAAGGTTTGGGGATCTCCCGCCTACGTGAAACAGACAGTGGGAGATAAGTTGGATATTAGATCTATTCTGTGTTAGTTTGTGGGTTACCCAAGAGAGTCTATGGGTTATTACTTTTATGATCCCTCGGAATAAAATATGTTTGTTTTGAGGAATGCCACCTTTTTGGAAAAGGAATTTCTATAAAATAGAAAAAGCGTTGTAATTGAACTTAGTGAAGTTTAAGATGATCAATAAATCCCACGAGCAATAGAAATAAATAAATATCAAAGAGCCTTACACAAAACCTTTGAAAAGGTTGGACTGGATCAAGAAGTAACCCAATGAGTTTGGATTTCTTCATGAGACGGGTCAATCGAATAGAGATCCAATGACCTATAGGAAACTATGTTGGACATAAACTCAGGATATTGGCTTGAAGCCATGAGATCTAAAATAGACTCCGTCTACGTGAACAAAGTATAAACTTTGATAGATCCACCAAAAGGAATAGTTCCCATCAATTACAAGTGGATCTATAAGCAAAAGCTTAGAGTAGATGGAAAAGTGGTGACTTTTAAGGCGTGATTAATGGAAAAGGGTTACACTCAAAGACCTAATATTGATTTTGAAGAAACTTTTTCACCAGTCGCTATCCCTAAGTCTATTCAAATTCTAGTTGCTATAGTTGCATATTATGATTATGAGATATGGCAAATGGATGTGAAAATCGCTTTCCTGCATTGTGACATTGAAGAAAAAATTTATCTAGAGCAACCGTAAGGTTTTATATCCAAATGGAGTGAGCAAAAGGTTTGCAAACTCCAAAGATCTATTTAAGGACTCCTATTGGCGTCCCAAACTTGGAACATACAATTTTAATAAGATAGTCAAATTGTTTAGCTTTGTCAAAAAGGTGTATGAACCTTATGTGTATTAGTGGGCTAGTAGGAGTAGTATGCAATTTATTGTGCTTTATGTTGATGACATGCTTCTTATTAGGAATAAGGTAGGAATATTGTAGTGCACTAAAGCATGGTTATCTACACAATTCTTTATGAAGAATTTTGGAGAAGCATCTTATGTGTTTGGAATACGTATCTATAGAGATAGATCGGGGAGGGTGCTGGGGCTTTTCCAAACCTCGTACATTGAGCAAGATACTAAAGTGATTTAGTATGGAAGAATCTAAGTAGAGATTTCTCCTTTTTGGGATGTGATTATAGTCTCTCCAAGTTTATGGCTCCCAAGATTGAGTAGGAGAAATGAAAAAGTTCCCAAATATGATAGGGAGCATAATGTATGCGGCTTAATGTACAAAACTAGATATGTTACACTCACTAAGCGTTATGAATAGGTTTCAATCTAATCCCAGTGAGAGTTATTGGACGGCTGTAAAAATGATCCTTAAGTACTTAAGAAGAATTAAAGACTTGTTTTTAGTATACAACAATGTAGAATTAAAACTTGCGAAGTTTTTAGATATTAGTTTCCAATCTAATGTAGATGACCTAATATCCATTTTTGGATACATATTTTGCCTTAATGGTGGTATGGTGTCTTGGAAAAGCTCCAACTAGATACCATGGCCTAGATAACCACTAAGGTGAAATACTTTATGGTTTTGGAAACCATAGAGGAAGGTGTTTGCATAAAAAATTCATCTAAGTGTTAGATGTAGTGTCTAGCATGCATGAGCCTGTGATTATCTTTGGAAGATAATTTGGGACTTAAGCCAAGATCTCATCATTGATCCAAACATATTATATGTGTTATCATTTGATATATGATATTGATTGATAGAGGTGACAACTGAGTGAATAAAAGTTGCCACAAAAGAGAATATAGCAGAACTATTATATTAACCTCTAAAAGCTAAGGGCCTTTGGAGGACATCTTATGAAGATGGGTCTTAATGCCACAAGGTACTGGCTTTAGCACAAGTGGGAGATTGTTGGAATAATGCGCTACAAGCTAATGAGATTGGCCTTATAAACTATTTCACTCGTGGTACAATCTTGATTGAATGATATTCTTTATATAGCCATCTTCATCTTATGCTTTGTTTCACTTCACTAGCATTTAGATGAAGCCTTTAGATTACCTACTATTGCAGGACTTGGTTTGGTGACCATGGAATAAATCTTATATGTTCTTGATCTTAAAACCTCTAAGTCATAGGATCTTATGAAATAGGGCATCTAAGATCTAGATAGACTTGCACTAATAATGCATAAATCCAAGGATTGGAGATTGCTCAATTCTATGAGAAACTGTATGAGATATGGTGCATGTTAGGTGGTGCTTGTTGGAGTACAAGGCACTAAAGACCCACCAAAGAATCCACTAGATAGCCGAAGTGGCAAGTCAAAAGTGGCTAGTTCTCTTACTTATGCTAATGCATACTATTAGTCCTCTGACTTGAGAATCCATGGTAACTTATGTCTAGTCCTCATGTTTTGACTCATCCTTGACCACCTAGCAGGTCTTTTAGGTTGAGATTTGGTATGAGCTACTTAGCATGGAGGTTTGTGAGATCTAAGATAGAATCCGACTCTTTATTGTTGTGAAGGGCAAGTACATCTCCTATGTGTTTTATGATGATCCCCAAAGTCCTTGTGCAAGGTGGTGTGAAAATTTGTAAAAGGAGTTTTTCAAATGTAAGGTCACACAATAGGGATTGAACATTGAGAATAGAGATATAGTATCAAGGCTAATGGAAATCCAACAAATATCTTGCCCTAGGCTTCTTTCAGGAGATAAGAGACGGAAGGACTGTATTTGCATGGCATGCGTAGAGTGATGATGGTTCTCCAAAATATTCATTTTGACCAATTAATTGGGCTTCATGGGCTTGAGGTTCAATATCGACCATGGAGATAGGGTACTCTTTAATTAATGAGATTAATTGAATTAAGTTGACTAGTTTAAAAGGATTTTTAAACTAGAATGAATACAAGATATTTAAAAATCATAAAGAGTTGTGAGTCCATGTCCAATGAATGATAGAACCTATTGGGTCACACACAAAATCCAATTAACTTCCTAATTCATGGAGAAAACTTTCTAATGTGTTAGAAAATGGTGTCTCGTAGTGGACCAATTTTTGAGGCCAACTTTGAGGGTCAATTTTTGCTTGATTGATTTAAGTGTTAAATTAATCAATTAATTTAAGAGTTAAATTAGGTCAATAATTAAGGAGTTAATTATTTGATGCCAATATGACCATTAATTGGTCAAGTTAAAATGCAAATGAAATTCAAATAAGATTTGGATTCAAATTTTGCCACCTAAGCAACCCTACTTGGCCACCTCCCCTAATGCATTGTGTGATGCCAACTTGGCATCACATGTTTTCCGCCGCTATATATAGATATAGAGAAAGGAGGTCGTGCATATGAAGAATGGTGTGAAGAATTAGATTTTTCATTTCCCTCCAAAACATTTGCAAGCTAGCATTTCATATGTTGAAGGCTAAGCTTCTTTCTTCATCTTTCTACCCCAAATTTGGCCTCCATCATCTCCAGATCTCTCATATTATTCCAACTAAAATACTAGATATCTAGGAAGTCTCATTGGTGTGTGGATTATTTCAATAGAGGCAAGACGTATGCCTTGCTTTGTTTTTGAAGAGCTCTCTGTGTGAGGTCCGACTTTGCAATTTTATATAGGACGATACAGATGTCCAATCAATCTAAATTTTTTACTAGATATTATTCAAGGTGTTGGATATCTCCAGTAAGTTTTTCATAATTTTTGGAGGCAATTTGGTAGGGTTATCGTCGCAATCCTTTCACTACGCCGTGAATAAGCAATTTCTGGAACTTGTGAAGTGTTCACTTGTTTCATCTTAGATTTGCTTATCAAGGTGATCCTCTATCTATATCTGAATCAAAGGCATGATTAGATACCTAGGATGCTTGTAGGCACTAGTTATTTTATGTTTTGAAGTTTTGATTATAGATCCTAGTGCCTATCTTGCTTTAAACAAAATGGCTCACCTCATGCTTTATATGGCCAGGCACTCTATATATATAGGAGTGGTCACACACCTCCTTTAAGGAGGTGATTCCAAGTTCCCCTTGCTTAGGTGGCCACTAACGTTGTGATTAATGAATTTAATTGAAGCACCAATTTCATCTAATGAAATATCTTACAATTAAATTCTAATTCTAATTTCTATTAAATGAACTCTTCATTTAATAATTCTCTCAAAACGTATCTCTCCAACATAATTAAATTAAACACTTTAATTTAATTAATGATCATTTGGCTTAACTCTTAAGTCAAAACGCTTAACATTTTAAGCTAGTCAAAATTAACACAACCCTTGAATTAATTTTGACCAATTGATTGTCATGTGACATCAATTAATTAACCTTTAATTAATTGATTTTAATTTAAATCTTAAATTAATTTGACCAATTTAACATTTAAATTGATCGAGTTAAATTGACTACAATTTTGCCTCCTCAAAAAAATGGTCATGAATTTTCTAACTCTTAGAAAATTCACCTTCCTTCAATAGGTCATTTTGTTGGTTGTTCTATAATACCCATTAAGTTCTACCGTTTATTGGACATGAGCTCACACCTCCTTGTGACTTTGGAATATTAAATATTTACTTTAGTTTGAACTCTTTTAAACTATGTGACTAAATTCAATTAATCTCATTAATTGAAGAGTACTCAATCTCCATGGTCGATGTCCAACCTCAAGCCTATGGAGTCCAACTAATTAGCTAAATGAATGCTCTTGAGGAACCATTCTAGTATTATGCGTACTATATAAATATGGTCCTTTCATCTCCTATCTCCCAAAAGAGGCCTAGGGCAAGATATTATTTGGCTCTCCAATAGCTTTAATACTTTGTTTCTATTTTTAATGTTCAATTCCATTATGTGACCTCAACTTTGAAAGCTCCTTTTCTAAATTGTCACGCTAACTTACATAAGGATTTCTTAAAATCAGTTATTATAGAACACATAGGAGATGTACTCGCCCTTCACAAAAACAAAGAGTTGGATTTCTTCTTGGATCTCACAAATGTCCATGTCTAGCAACTCATGCCTAATCCTTCTTGAGTAGCCTGCTTAGTGACCAGGGGAGAGTCAATGCATAAGGGCCAAACACAAGGCTACCATGGATCCTCAGGTAAAAGGATTAATAGTATGCACTAGTGTAAGTAGGAGAACTTGCCACTACCGACATGCCACTTCGGCTATCTTGTGGATTCTTCAAGTGGGTCTTCAGTTTCTTATTCTCTAACAAGTACCCACCAACATGCATCAATATCTCATATAGGATTGCTTATGGAATGGAGCAATATCCAAACTCTTGGATTTATGCATCGTTAGTCCAAGTCTTTTGGAACTTAGATGCCATGTCTCATAAAGTTCTAGGACTTGGAAGATTTAAGATCATGGCTATGTGAAACTTATTCCATGATCACCACCTAGTGTGTAACCAAGTCTCATAGTCTTGTGTGATCTAGGGGCTTCATCCAAATGCTAGTAAAGTAAATAAAGAGCATATGATGAAGATGGCCATATAAAGAGTATTATTCAATCAAGACCGTCTTACAATGAAATAATTTACTAGGATAATCTTATTAGCTTACAGGGCATTATTCTAACAATCTCCCACTTGCCCTAAAGCTAATTCGGTATGGCCTTGAGACCCATCTTCATAAGATGTCCTCGAAAGACCTTTTGCAATAAGGGTTAATACAATAGTTCTGCTATATTCTCTTTTAAGGTAACTTTTATCCACTCAGTTGTCACCTCTATCAATTGATATCATATATCAAATGATAATGCATTTAATGTATCTGGATCACGGATGAGATCTTGGCTCAAGTCTTATATTGTCTTCTAATGACAATTGTAGGCTCATATTATCCAAACACTTTTCTTTGTGGTTTCCAAAAGCATAAAGTATTTCACCTTAGTGGTTGTCTAGACCATGGTGTTTAGTTGGAACTCTTCCAACACACCATACTACTATTAAGACAAAACATGTATCCAAAAATAGATATTAGGTCTTCTACATTAGATTGGAAACTAATATCCAAAAACTCTATGAGTTTCAATTTTCCATTACCATATACCAAAAATAAGTCTTTAGTCCTTCTCAAAGATTATTTGTATAGCTATCCAATAACTCTCATTGGGATTAAATTGGAACCTACTCGTAATGCGTAACGAGTATGCCACATTATGTCTAATACATTGAACTGCATATATTATGCTTCCAATAGCGGAGGGATAAGGTATGTGAGACATTCTTTACTTCTCTCCTCAGTCTTGGGGGCTATAGACTTCTAGAGATGAATGCCATGTCCCATGGGAAGGAATCATCTCTTGGATTCTTCCATACTAAATCCTATTAGTATTTTGTTCAATGTCTAGGATTTGGGAAAACCCTAGCATCCTTATTGATCTATCTCTACAAATACGTATTCCTAATACATAGGATGCTTTTCCCAAATCCTTTATGGAGAATTGTGTAGATAACCATGCTTCAGTACACTCTAATATTTATCTCTCATTCTCAATGAGAAGAATGTCATCGACATAAAGTACAATAAACTATATACTACTCCCACTATCCTCTTGTACACACAAGGTTCATACAGCCTTTTTACAAAGCGAAATGATTTGACTTTCTAATCAAAATGTTTGTTCTAAGTTTGGAGTCTACAATCTTCTTACTTACTCCCTTTGGATGTAAAACCTTGTGGTTGCTCCATGTGAATCATTTCTTCAATGTCTCCATTGAGGAAAGTGATTTTGACATCCATTTTCCATATCTCATAGTCATAATATATAGCTATGGCAAGTAAAATTCAAATGGACTTAGGCATAGTGACCGATGAAAAGGTTTTCTCAAAATTGATACCGTGTCATTGGGTATAACCTTTTACCAGTACTCATGCCTTAAAAGTTAGCACTTCTCCATCTACTCCAAGCTTTTACTTATGGATCCATTTGCAACCAACAAAAACTATTCCCTTTGGTGGATCTACAAAATTCCACACTTTGTTTGAGTACATAGAGTTCATTTTAGATCTCATAGCTTTTAGCTAATGTCTCGAATCTATATCCAACATAGTTTCGTCATAGGTCTTTGGATCTCTATCTTATTGACCCATCTCATGAAGAAATACAAACTTTTGGGTTACTTCTTGATCCAATCCAATCTTCTTAGAGGTTGTGTACTAGGCTCTTTGATATTTATTTATTTCTACAACTTGTAGGATTTATCGATCATCTTAAACTTCATCAAGTTCAACAACAACATCCTTTCTATTCAATAAAAATTTCTTATCCAAAAAAGTGGCATTCCTTGAAACAAACATATTTTGTCCTGAGGCACCATAACAGTAATAACCCATAGACTCTCTTGGGTTTCCCATAAACTTGTACAAGGTGGATCTACAATCCAACTTATCTTCTATTGTTTATCTTATATAGGTAAGAGATTGCAAAACCTTTAGATAGTGGTAAGAGGGTGCTTCACCATGCCATATCGCATTAGTGTTGTTGGCATCAACTTTGAAGGTACTACTCTTAGTAACTTCACTGCTGTCATTAAAGCATATCCTCGAAAAGATACAAGCATATCAAAGAAACTCGTTATGGAACCTACTCTGTCCAATAAGGTATGGTGTCTTCTTTTTGCTACTCAATGGTGTTGGGGTGTACCAAGCGGAGTCCATTGAGAGAGAATTCCATTCTTCTTTAGATAATCCATGAATATAGTACTTAAGTATTTTTTTCTCTCGATCCAATCGAAGGGCTTTAATACTTAGTCCTCTTTTACTTTTCTACTTTATTCTTGTACTCTTTGAACTTTTTAAAGGCTTTAGACTTGTACTTCATAAGATACACATGTCTGAACCAACTATAATCATTGGTAAAGGTGATGAAGTAAAAATAACCTCTTCTCCTACTAACTCTTAGTAGGCCACAAACATCTGTATGGATTAAATCCAAAGGATTTATGGAGTGCTCCATTTGTCATACAAAAGGAGCTTTGGTCATTTATTCCTTTAAACAAGATTAACAAATAGGAAGGTCCTCAATGTCACTAATATTTAGTGCTTTGAGAGATTTTAACTTGTACATCCTATTTTTGGAGATATGACCAAGTCTTGCATGTCATAACATGGCATCTTCTTGCATATCTAATTTGCTTACTTAGTTGAAAATACATAGAATCTAATATGTACAATCTTTTGTTAAGTACACCATGAGTAATTAAAGAACTCATTTTTTAATGCCTTCAATCTTCTATTTGATATAGAAGGATCGAATCCTTTGCTATCAAAATGAGATTGAAATAATATTCTCAACAATATATGGTACGCTATAACAAAGTTCTAATACAATTATGGAGTTCTCTCAATCTAACTTGTTATATACCTTCAGCTTTGGTCACAACTGTTGCTTTTTAGCTAAGGTGGTGGATCATATCCACATCACTTGGTTCTATTCTTCTTTTTATTCTATATAACAACTTACAAAGAAAAGAACCACATGCGATATCATATATCTATGAGGAAGAATTTAACTTAAAATGCACTTCAATAAAGTACATATCCCTCTTAAAGGTTGCAAGGTATTCCTTGTAATAGTGCTTCTAATGGTCTATTTTGGCCCAGTAGAAACAAATAATATCAACTATTTCTTCTATAATCTTCTTGACCCCTTCGAAGCCTTTAATGGTTATTTTCCCTCAAAGAAAAACTTTTCTTCCTTCTACCTCCCTTTCTAGCATCCCTTGGGCCCACAGATGTGGAGGAGGAAACAAGTGTCAAAGGTTTTCCCTTATCATGGTATTCTCCTTTTAGATCAACACTTTGATTAATAAAACTCAATGAGGATGGGAGGATCAAATCTTCATGGAGATTATTGTCCATTACTGCATCCAAGTAGAAAAAAGCTTCTCCAAGCCTAATCATTTTTAGACCATAGTTGATGACACATGACTTCTCATCTATCCTATCTTGAAAAGTCTCTTTTGACAACATGAACTTCTCATAACTCATTTTCTTTACAACTCTTTAAAAATTTTAATCAAGATACCATTCATGTGTCATTGAGACTTTTAAAGTCTGTAGATGCTATAATGAGACAAGGGTTAGGATGATCCTAAGCCCAATTTGTTAACTTTTCACGTGTCTCTAGATCTATATTAATTCCAAAGAGATTAGGAATATCATAATATAGGACTTATAACAGCTTGTAGAAGTTTAGAATGATTTTTGAGGTTTAGTCATTCATGGAAGTTTGGCCCGATTGGTTTATTGGTTTCCAAAATAATGTTGAGTGGAATTATTAGCCATTCTTGAGATTTCACAAATCATTAGAGGTACAAAAAAAGAAAAAAAAAAGAGAATATAAGCATGTGATTGAATTTGATATTAAAAACATATTCATGGTCTTTAAAGCACGTTTTCTTCCCACTATTTTATCAAATTCTTCACTCCTAAGAAAAATTTGGGAAATCAAATTTTTTAGTGAGAATTAAGACCTCAATGACTTGCCAATGAACCCCTGTGACCGAGTTCCATCCATGAGCAATCGAAGGGTAAGCAACTTTTGCTAATTGCATCTTATGCAACTCTTAATATATTTTGTCTCACTTTTCATTTAGACCCACGTGAACGTGCACTATCTATACTACTAAGTGTTAAGTCCAACCTACCAATCATACTTTGATTCAAGATGACCTCATAACATCCCCCGTGATCAAGTGCTAATGCATAAAGGTTCTTAAGTCAAAAGTGCATCTCATTCTAAGTGTATGCTCATAGCTTTCCTCTTAAGTGTGACCCCCGTGATCGAGTGCCATCACACAAAATCAATAGCATCATCATGGCATACACTATTAGTGAAAGGCTTGGATTAATTAAAATACTTTTAATTTATATCCATTTTGACTTGATATTTGAAAACACTTAGACATTCTAAGTAGGGGTTTTTGCTTGCAAAGATATCATCATTTTATCTTCTTATTTAGGTTCTCTATATCCTAATCATGCATCACATGCATTAATAGAATATAAAAAGTACAAATAAGTAAATAACCTAGCATGCTCCTAAGGTGGGATGACCATGAGCCTAACAGTGATGCACTTAAAGCCATAATTGCATCACTTCAATTGATTTTAAGTGGGTTGAATTAAACTAAACTATTACATGAGAGTATCCCATACATTTATAGGTCTTCAAATGACCTCCATGCCTCTATAGGACTCCTTTCTTTATGAAACATTTACATAAATGGAAATCCTCACTCCTAGTAGTTCTATTCTCATTACTTTTACAAGATCGAATAAAAGGCATGCAAGTCCTATTTAATTCAACCTATTTCAACAATTGAAATAAATAAAATCAATATTAGAGGCTCATGATCATCCTCATTCATTCATTATTCGTTCAACATTTAAATGAACAATAAATAACCATGAATTGACATTCAATTCTAACAATTAAGTGCTAATCAAATTAATAAATAATTGTCATGCAAAAACAAGCATAACGTTTTTGCATCATATTTTTGCCACATTTGGAGATCAACGTAAGCAAGCTTTAAAAGCAATTAAATGTGTCCAACATATTTTTTGAGAGTTTGCACAATATTTGTGCAACCGTTATGTGCATTTCAACACCACCTCGGTCACTAAAGGAACCTAAAAGCTCAAAGTTAACTTAAGACCAAATGGGGCACTACTAGCCCAGGCAAGCTCATGGTTGGGTAGCAACCAAAATGGTCATAGCCTTGTCAAGAGTAGCTAATTTGCTGGCAGCACCCCTATTTTGGGGTCAAGTGTGAATCAAGCCATTTTTGGCTCAACTTTTGTGTACCAAGATTTTTAGAACAACTTCTAAACTTCAAAACACACAAGTTAAATGAAAATTTCAGATTAAAACACCTTTTAAAACTGAAATATCAAGTGCCCAAAGATGCTTGGAAGACAAGTTTAAGCAAGAATCATATTCTTCAAAAATCTTCAAGTATATCCAATCCTATTGGACCCAAAAATGACCAAAACAAATTAAGGTTGTTGATAGCATGCCATATTATAATATAACATTCATCAATGCCAAATCAATAATCCAACATCAAAAAATTGAAACAAAACATTTTCGTCACATGATTTAATAATTAAAGCATATAATAGCATGATTCAATCCATCAATCAAAAAGCCACATGAAAGACCATATATACAATCCAACCCATCATATGGATTGAGTGCATGATTATTTTGATCAGTTCTTTACAAAAACCAATCATCCAAGCCAAGCAAAATTCAAATCTATGCATGAATGTGGCTCTAATACTACTTGAAGGTATATGTGGCACTAAGGTCCAAATATTTTCAAAAAAATTGAATACGCTAGGCCACAAAAAACCAAAAGGGCCTATATATGAATATGATTCATATTTATAAAGGTAAAATACTTGGGTTAAAGAAAAAAAATTGAAGAGCAAGAATCAAACTCTTCCCTACCATTAAATGGACTCTTTACCGACGTAGCAGGATCACAACAATTTTTATCTTGGATAGACTTCACTGTTTGGGATGAAATTTTAAATGAAATGCCTCAAATCTTTGAAGATTCTACAGTCCAAAGTTTAGGCGGATCAGATCTCTAGAGGTACTCCAAGTAGAGGCAAACACTGTCTGCCAAAAATAACTCCAATCAAGAGCAAAAAACAATCAAACTAGATTGCCTCTAACACAAATATCCACACCTAAATTAATGGCTTATTCTATATATAAAGGATGGGTTATCTATAGAGAATGAGAGGGCGAAGATGGAGAATATGGTAGTGGAAGGAGGAAGGAGAAGAAGAGAGTGATGGGAGACTAACGACTTAAAATCCCACTACACAATATTATTGGGAGAATATCACATAAAATAGCTCATCTCAAGCTTTATATGGTGGACCACTCTCTGTATTTATATATAGGAGTGGTCACATACCTCTTTTAAGGAGGTGACGCCAAGTGTCCCTTACTCAAGTAGCCACTAACTTTGTGATTAGTGAATTTAATTGAATCACCAATTTCATCTAATGAAATATTTTACAATTAAATTCTAATTCTAATTCCTATTAAATGAAATCTTCATTTAATAATTCTCTTAAAAATTATCTCTCCAACGTAATTAAATTAAATACTTTAATTTAATTAATAATATTTTGGCTTAACCCTTAAGTCAAAATGCTTAACATTTTAAACTAGTCAAAATTAAATCAACCCTTGAATTAATTTTGACCCATTAATAGTTATGTGACATCAATTAATTAACCTTTAATTAATTTATCTTAATTTAATTCTTAAATTAATTTGACCAATTCAACATTTAAATTGATCAAGTCAAAATGACAACAATTGTTTCTCCTCCAAAAAATAGTCATGAATTTTCTAACTCTTAGAAAATTCACCTTCCTTCAATAGGCCATTTTATTGGCTTTTATGTGTGACCCACTAGGTTCTACCATTCATTGGACATGGGCTCACAACTCCTTGTGACTTTGGAATATTAATTATTTGCTTTAATTTATACTTCTTTAAACTAAGTGATTCAATTCAATTAATCTCATTAATTGAAGAGCATCCAATCTCCATGGTCGATGTCCAACCTTAAGCCCATGGAGCCCAACTAATTGGCCAAAATGAAAGCCCTTGAAGAACCATTCTAGTATTAAGCGTATGATGCAAATACAGTCCTTGCATCTCTTATCTCTCAAAAGAGGCCTAGGGTAAGATATTAGTCAGCTCCCCAATAGCTTTAATACTATGTTTCTATTCTTAATGTTCAATTCCATTTGGCTTAGGATAAGATGTGCCTTTGACTTAAGAACCTTCACACATTGGCACTTGGTCAGGAGGGATGTTGTGAGGCCATTTGGAATCAAAGTATGATTGGTGGGTTGGACTTAGACACTTAGTAGTATAGATGGCACATAGTCACGTAGGTCTATATGAAAAGTAAGGCAAAATACATCAAGAGTTGCATGAGATGCAATTAATAAAAGTTGCTTACCTTTCAATTACTTGTAGATGGCACTCAATCCTAAAGGTCCACTTACAAGTCCTTAGGATCTTGATTCTTACTAGGAAATGAGATTTCTCGAATTTTTCTAAGGGGGTGAAGAATTTGATAAAATAGTAAGAGAAAAACATGCTTGAAAGACCATGAACGTGTTTTTAATATTAATTTTCAATCATATGCTTATACTATTTTTTTGTCTCTCATAGATTTTTGAAATCTCAAAAAACAAAATGGCTAAAAATCCACTCACAAGCATTTTGGAAACCAATAAACTCACAAGCCCTAACTTCCAAGATTGTTTGAGAAACCTTAAGATAATTCTTAACTCTAAATGTGGACCTATGTCTTAGATCAAAGTCCACCGGACATAATGGGCAATGACCCTTTTGAAGACGCATGTGAAGTGTTCACTAAATTTGTATATGATGACCTAGAAGTGAGGTATCTTATGATATCATCCATGACCAATGAGCTCAAAAAGACTCACGAGCATATGAGGTATGCAAGTGAGATCTATAAGCACCTGTAAGAGTTATATAGTATACAATCGAGACACGAAAGGTTCACATTATCCAAAAGAGCTCTTTAGGTCAAGGATGATAGAGGATTTGAGTGCTCATGATCATAGGCTAAAGATGATTGGACTTATCAAAAAGCTTGGGCAACTTGTATGATCATGGACAATGACTTATATGTGGATCTGATTCTCCAGTCATTGCCCTCATCATTTGATCAATTCATTGAGGTGATGATGAAAAGGGAAAAGCCTCTGATACTTGCTTCTTTCTCTAAGTTGAAAGGCCCAAAAGGCCTAAACAAGGGAGAAAAGAGGAAGAAAAGTTTTTCCTTCAAAGGGAAGCAACATGAGAAAAGTTCTCAAAGGGTTAAGAAAAAGGATGAGACCAATGCAAATTGTTTCCACTATAGTGTAAAATGGTATTGGAAGAGGAACTGCAATGCCTATCTTGCAACCCTTGAGGAGGGTATGTTTGTAATTCAAATGCATTACATGACTAGTTCTTCCTCATGGGTATTTGATACTGCATATGGTTCTCACCTTTGTAATTCATTACAGAGGATGGGAAGAAGAAGGATTCTATGTGAAGGGAATATAATCCTCCGCCTAAGAAATGGGGCAAACGTTGCAACCATGGTCCAAGGCGTTATTAAGTTGAACTTGGGAAATTCTAGTATTTTTCTTAATCCAATTTATTATGTACAACATCATTTCAATTCCCAGCCTTGATAGTAAAGGATTTCAATTTCCTATATCAAATGGGATTTTGAAACCATTAAAGAATGGTTTTTTTATTGCTAAAGGTACATTGATCTATGGGTTATACACACTTGATTCTCAAACTTCACTAATGCATATTCAATCAAACAAAAAGAAATTGGATAACCAAGAAGATGTCATTCTTTGGCATGCTAGACTTAGGCATATCTCCAAAAATAGGATGAATAAGATGGAAGCTCTTAAAGCACTAAAAGTTAGTGGTATTGAGGACGTTCCTACTTGTGAATCTTATTTGAAAGGAAAAATGAACAAGGCTCCTTTTGTAGGACAAACCAAGCGCTCTACAAATTCTTTGAATTTGATCCATATGGATGTTTGTGGTCTACTAAGAGTTAGTGGGAGAGGAGGCTATTCTTACTTAATTACCTTCATCGATAATTATAATTGGTTCAGACATATGTATCCTATGAAGTACAAGTCTAAAGACTTTGAAAAGTTTAAAGAGTGCAAAATTGAAGTAGAAAAGCAAAAGGGATTTAGTATTAAAGCCCTTCAATCGAATCAAGGGGATGAATACTTAAGTACCAAATTTTTGGATTTTCTAATAGAGAATAGGATTCTTTCTCAATGGACTCCACCTAGCACACCCTAGCATAATGGAGTAGCTTAAAGGAGAAACCAAACCCTATTGATATGGTATATTATATGATTTGGGGATCTCCCACATGCATAAGATAAATAGTGGTAGATAAGTTGGATAGTAGATACACTTTGTGTAAGTTTGTGGGATACCCTAGAGAGTCTATGGATTATTACTTCTATGATCCTTCTAAACAAAAAGTGTTTATTTCAAGAAATGTCCACTTTTTGGAAAAAAAATTCTATTGGACAGAAATGGCATTGTTGTTGAATTTGATGAAGTTTAAGATGACCAAGAAATCGTATAAGCAATGCAAATAAAAGAATTACGAGAGCCTCATACACAACCTCTAAGAAGGTTGGACCGAATCAAGAAACAACTCAAAAGGTTTGGATTTCTTCATGAGATGGGACAATCAGATGATGAATCGAAAACCTATGAGGAACCTATGTCAAACATAGATTTGGGATGTTGGCTGAAAACTATGAGAAAAATAGACTCCATGTACTCAAACAAAGTGTGGACTTTAGTAAATCCACCAACAAGAATAGTTCCCATTGATTGCAAGTGAATCTATAAATGAAAGCTTGGAATAGATGGAAAAGTGGTGACTTTTAAAGCACAACTCAAAGACCCAGTATTGATTTTGAGGAAATCTTTTCACTGATTGCTATGCCTAAGTCCATTTGGATTTTACTTGCCATTATGAGATATGGCAAATGGATGTAAAAATCACTTTCCTCAATGGTGACATTGAAGAAGAAATCTATATGTAGCAACTATAAGGTTTTATATTCAAAGGGAATGAGAAAAAGGTTTGCAAACTCCAGAGATCTATTCATGGACTCAAACAAGCATTTTGAAGTTAGAACATATATTTTGACAAAACAATCAAATCGTTTGGCTTTGTCAAAAATGTGTATAAACCGTGTGCGTATATGAAGACCAGCAGGAGTAGTATATAGTTTATTGTGCTTTACATCGATGACATCCTTCTTATTAGGAATGAGGTAGGAATGTTAGAGTGTACTAAAGTTTGGTTATCTACTCAATGTCCATGAAGGATTTGGGGGATTGATCTTATGTATTGTGAATACGTATCTATAAAGATAGGTCAAAGAAGATGCTGGGGCTTTTTCAAACCCCATACATTAATAAAATACTAAAGATGTTTAGTATGGAAAAATCCAAGAGAGGATTTTTTCCCATGGGACATAGAATTTATCTCTTGAAGTCTATGGCCTCCAAGACTAAGGAAACGAAATGAAGAATGTCTCACATACTTTATGCCTATGTTATTAGAAGTATAATGTATGTAGTTCAACATACTAGACCAGATGTGGCACACTCACTAAGTGTTATGAGTAGGTTCCAATCTAATCCTGATGAGAGTCACTAAATAATCGTAAAAGCAATCCTTAAGTACTTAAAAAGAAGTAAGGATATATTTTTGGTATACAATAGTGGAGAATTGAAACTCAAAGGATTTTTAGATTCAAGTTTTCAATATGATGTAGATGACCTTAAATCCACTTCTAGATTTATATTTTTCCTCAATGGTGGTGCGATAAGTTGGAAAATTTCCAAAAAAGGTACCATGGCTAACTTTACCATAGAGGTTGAATACATTGCATCTTTTTGGAAGCCGCAAAGGAAAGTGTTTAGATGAAAATTTTCATTCAAGAGTTGAATATTGTACCTAGCATTACTAAGTCGATTGTTGTCTTTTGTGACAATAACGGGGCAGTTACACAAGCTGAAAAGGTAAAATCTCATCAGTAATCCAAGCACATTCTGAGGTAATATCACCTAATCAGGAAGATTATTGATATAGGCAACATCCAAGTAGAAAGAGTTGCCTCGGAAGAGAACATAGCAGATCCACTAACTAAATCCTTATCACAAAAGGTATTTAAGGACATCTTGAGAAGATGGGTCTCAAGGCTTTGGGGCATTGGCTTTAAGGCAAGTGGAAGATTGTTGGAATAGTGCCCTAAAAGCTAATTAGATTAGCCTTGTAAACTATTTCATTATAAGATAATTTTGATTGAATGATATTCATTATATGGCCATCTTCATCTTATGCTCTTTATTTTCTTCACTTGCATTTGGATAAAGCCTATAGATCACACAAGACTATGAGACTTGGTCATGCACTGGGTGGTGTTCATGGAATAAGTCCTTTACAGTTATGATCTTAAATCTTCCTAGTCATAGGATCTTATGAGACAAAGCATCTAAGATTTGGATAGACTTGCATTGATGAAGCATAAATGCAAGGGTTGGATGTTGCTCCATTCCATGAGCAATCCCATATGAGATATGAGTGCATGTTGATAGGTGCTTATTAGAGGACAAAGCATTGAAGATCCACTTGGAGAATCTACTAGATAGTTAAAGTAGCATGTCGGTAGTGACAAGTTGTTTGGCTTATGGTAGTGTATATTATTAGTCTTTTTTCCTAAGAATCCATGGTAGGCTTGTGTTTGGCCCTTATGATTTGATTCGTCCCTAGTGACTTAGTGGGCTACTCAGATAAGGATTGGGCATGAGCTACTGGACATAGAGGTTTGTGAGTTTCAATAAGGAATCTAACTCTTCATCTTTGTGAAAGGTGAGTGCATCTCTTATGTATTCTATAATGTTTGATTCCCAAAAATCTTTGCACAAGGTAGTGTGACAATTTGGAAAAGGATTTTTTCAGAGCTAAGGTCACATAATGGAATCAAACATTAAAAATAGAAATATAGTATCGAGGCTATTAGGGTGCCAACTAATATCTTACTTTAAGCCTTTTTCGAGAGATAGGAGACAGAAGGATCATATTTGCATAGTTTGCATAATGTTAGAATGGTTCTTCAAGAGCATTCATTTCAGCTAATTAGTTGGTCTCTATGGGCTTAAGGTTGGATATCAACCATAAAGATTGGGTACTCATCAATTAATGAGATTAATTGAATTGAGTTGCTTAGTTTAAAGAAGTTTAAACTAAAGTGAATATTTGATATTCCAAAGTCACAAAGAGTTGTAAGCCCATCTCCAATAAATGGTAAAATCTAATGGGTCATACACAAAATTCAATAAGATGGCTTATTAAAGGAAAGTGAATTTTCTAAGAGTTGGAAAATTCATCACCTTTTTTTTTTTTTTGAGAAGGCAAAATTGTAGTCATTTTGACTTGATTAATTTAAATGTTAAACTGGTCAAATTAATTTAAGAGTTAAATTAAGATCAATTAATTAAAGGTTAATTAATTGATGTCTCATGACTATTAATTTATTAAAATTAATTCAAGGGTTGAGTTAATTTTAACTAGCTTAAAATATTAAGTGCTTTGACTTAAGAGTTAAGTCAAATGATATTAATTAAATTAAAGTGTCTAATTTAATTAAGTTGGAGAGATAATTTTTGGGAGAATAATTAAATGAAGAGTTTATTGAATAAAAATTAGAATTAAAATTTAATTGCAAGATATTTCATTAGATGAGATTGGCGCTTCAATTAAATTCACTAATCACAAAGTTAGTGGCTACCTAAACAAAGGATATTTGGCATCATCTCTATGTGGGAAATGTGTGACCACTCCTCTATATAGATATTGTGGAATGGCTGGCCATATAGTATGTAAGGTGTGCACATTTTGTGTGATTTTCTCCTAACAATATAGTGTAGTGGGAATCCAAGTTGTTAGCCTCTCATCACTCTCTCCTTCTCCCTCCTCCTTCTGCCAAAATATTCCATGCCTTTCTCCCCTCATTCACTACAAATTTTCCAGCTTTTCTATAGAGAATAGGCCACTAATTTGGTGTGTAGACATTTGCATTAGAGGTAATCTAATTTGGTTGCTTTTTTCTCTTAATTGGAGCTATTTCTAGCAATAGGTTTTTGCCTCTACTTGGAGTACCTTTGGAGTTCTAATCAGCCTAAAAGTTTTCCTGTAGAATCTTCAAAGGGTTGAGGAGTTTTGGTAAAAATATCTGCCCAAATGGAGAAGTCTATCCAAGGGAAAAATGGTGGTGATCTTGCTACGCTAGTGAAGAGCCTATTTGACAGTTAGAAAGAGTTTGACTCTTGCTCTTCATTTTTGCCATCACCAAAATATTTTTCCTTTCCAAATCTAAATTTCATGTATGTTATGATCCTTGAGGTGTTTGTGTAGACTAGTTTTTTAGTTTTTTGTGAAAATATTTGGACCCTAGTGCCACACAAGCCTACAATTTTATCACCTCAAAATGTGCTCGGATTGTTGATAAGATCTTAGCTTATTAGCTTGCATTATTGCTTTGTTGTTTTCGTATAAGATAACAACAAGTTCAGCAATGTTAGGCACTATATTCAACTCTTAGATGAAGTTTTCATTTGAATTCTTTTCTTTGCAACTTTTGAAGCCACAATATATTCCACCATTGTGGTTGAATAGACTGCAAATGCATATGGTATGTGGGACATTCTATGTCTCTCATTGTTAATCTCAGGGGTAATAGACTTAGAGAGATAAAGACCGTGTCCCATAGGGAGGAATCCCTTCTTTGATTCTTCCATACTAAACCTTTTTAATATTTTTTCAATGTACGGTATGTGCAAAAGCTCCAGCATTCTCTTTGATATATCTCGATAGATACTTATTATCAATACAAAGTATGCTTCTCTCAAATCCTTTATGGAGAATTAAGTAGATAACCAAACTTTAGTACACTATAACATTGCTCTCTAATTCCTAATGAGAACATAAATGGATCTCTCAAGTTTACAAACCTTTTGCTTTCTCCATTTGGATGTATAACCTTGTGATTGCACCATATAGATTTCTTTTGCAATGTTTTCATTGAAAAAACCAATTTTCACATCCATTTGTCATATCTCATAGTAATAATATGTGGCTATGGCAAGTAAAATCCTTATAGACGTAGGCATTGTAATCGATGAAAAAGTTTTATCAAAATCAATTATGGGTCTTTAAGTATAATCCTTTACCATTAATCATGCCTTAATGGTCATTACCTTTTCATTAACTCCTAGCTTTTGCTTATAAGTCCACTTGCAACCAATGGGTACTATACCTTCGAGTGGATCTACCAACGTCCATACTTTGTTGGACTACATGGAGTCTATTTTAGATTTCATGATGTCAAGCCAATGTCCTGAATCTATGTCCAACATAGCTTTCTCATAGGTTTTCAAATCACTATCCGATTAGCCTGTCTCATGAAGGAATCCAAACCTTTTAGGTTGCTTCTTAATTCGATCCGACCTTCTCAATAGTTATATGTAAAGCTCTGATGTTTGCTATTTTCCACTACTTGTAAGATTTATTGATCATCTTAAACTTCATCAAGTTCAACAGCAACACCATTTCTATTTAATAGAAATTTTTTTTCCAAAAAGTAGGTATTCCTTTATACAAACATTTTTTGTTCCAAGCGATCATAAAAGTAATAAACCTAGGACTCTTTTGGTATCCCACAAACTTGTACATGATGTATCTACTATCTAATTTGTCTCCCACTAGCTACTTGACGTAAGTGAGAGACCCCTAAACTCTTAAGAAAGAGTAGTAAGGTGCTTTACCATACCATATCTTATGTGGCATTTTTGGCATCGACTTTGAGGGTACCATATTAAGTAGTCTTACTGCCGTATCTAAGGCGTATCCCAAAAAGGATATAGGTACATCAAAAACACTCATCATGAAACATACCATATCTAATAAGGTACGATTTCACCTCTCAGCTACTCTATTATGTTGGAGTATCCCGAGTAGAGTTTATTGAGAGAGAATCCCATTTTTCTTAGATAATCCAAGAATTTGATACTTAAGTATTCTCTTCCTCGATCCCATTGAAGAGCTTTAATACTTAGTGCATTTTTCTTTTCTACTTCATTCATATACTTTTTGAACTTTTCAAATATTTTGAACTTGTACTTTATCAAATGCGTATGTCCGAATCGAGGATGATCATTGGTTAAGGTGATGAAATAAGAATAGCCTCCTCCCGCACTATCTCTTAGTGGGCCGCAAACCATCCGCATAGATCAAATCTAAAGGACTTGTGGTTCACTTGTTTATCCTACAAAAAAAGGCCTTCATCATGTTTCCCTTTAAATGGGATTCACAAGTCAGAAGATCCTCTATACCATTAACATTTAGTACTTTAAGGGCTTCTAGCTTGCTCATCCTATTTTTAAAAATATGTCCAAGTCTTGTGTGCCACAAGATGGCATCTTTGTGGTTATTTAATTTTCTTTTACTTGATTAAATGTGCATCAATGAAGGTTGAGAATCTAATATGTACAATCCATTGTTAATGTACATTGTGCAATTAAAGAACCATTCTTTACTGCTTTTAACATCCTATTCGATATAAAAATGTCATATCTTTTAGTATCCAAAATGAAAATAGAAATAACGCTCTTAACAAGATTGGATACATAAAAATAAGGATCAAGTACAATGCAAGAATTTTCCAAGTCTAAGTTGATTGCGCTTTCAACCATGGCCACAACTCTTGCTATATTTCCAAGGTAGAGGATCTTATCCCCTTCTTTGAGACTCTTTTATCTTTCAATCCCATCTAATGATTACAAAGGTGAGAACTACATGTGGTATCAAATATCTACGAGGAAAAATTTATCGCTAAGTGCATTTCAATAAAGTACATACCCTTCTCAAGGGGGCTAAGGTATGCCTTGCAATTCCTTTTCCAAGTCCTTTTTCACTATGGTGGAATAGGTAGTATCGAATTTTGCCTCTTTCTTCTTCTTAATTCTTTTTGAAATCCTCAAAAGTTGGTTTTTGCTTAGAGGAAGAACTTTTCTTCCTTTGACCTTCTTTTCTAGGACCCTTAAGGCCTTTAAACTTGAAAAGGGAAGCAAGCATAAGAGGTTTGTCTTTCTTCATAGTTGCTTCAATGGTCACCAACATGTTGACCAATTCATTAATCATTAATTCTTGCTTGGACATGTTAAAGCTTATAATGAATTGATCAAATAAGCTAGGCAATGATTGAAGGAACAAATCCACATAGAGCTTATTGTCCATGGTAACATCCAATTGACTAGGTTTCTCAATGAGACCATTCATCTTTAGCCTATGGTCATAGATATTTGAACCCTCTTTCATTCTAGTCCTAAAATGCTCTTTAGATAATGAGAACTTTTCATGTCTAATTTGAACACCATACAACTCTTGTAGGTGTAGGTAGATCTCATTAGCATGTTTCATGTGCTCGTGAGACTTTTGAAGCACACTAGACCTAAAAACCATCATGATGCATCTTGTTTATAGATCATCATTCACAAACTTTGTGAAAAATTCATTTACCTCATTGGTGGCGTCATTGCTAATGGTGTCCAGCAAACTTTGATCAAGCATAAAAGTTCTTTTTTCCGAATCTAGAATAATCTTGAAGTTTCTCAACCAATTAAGGAACTTTGGCCTAGTAAGCTTATTAGTGATGTTGAGTGCATTTATAGCCATTTTGAGTTTGAGATTTCAAAAATGTACAAAAGGTGAAAAGAGAGCATAAGCATGTGATTGAATATTGATATTGAAAACATGTTCATGGTCTTTTAAGCTTATTTTTCTCTCACTATTTTATCAAGTTCTTCACCCTCTTAAAAGAATTTGGGAAATCTTATCTCCTAGTGAGAATCAAGGCCTTAATGACTTGTAAGTGGACCCTCGTAATGAGTGCCATTCATAAACAATCAAAAGGTAAGTAAAGTTTGCTAATTGTATCTCTATGCAACCCTTGATATATTTTACCTCATTTTTCAATAGATCCCCTTGATGGATGACCTTTATGTTACTAGGTGCTAAGTTAGACATACAAATCAATCTTTGATTTGAGACCGCTTTATGTCATGCCACGTAATATTAGCCACGCATGGGAAACATCAAATCAAAGGAGTATCATATACTAAGTGTATGATCACAACTTTCTCGCTAAGCATGACCCTTATAATGAGTGCATCACACAAAGATAATAGCATCATCATGTCATATACTATTAGTAAAAGGCATGAGTTAATTAAAACTCTTTTTAATTTTTATCCATTGTGACTTAATATTTTAAAGCACTTAGACTCTTTTAAGTGGCAGGATTGGTTACTTGTGAAGATTTCATTAATTTTATCTTCTTATTCAAGTTTTCTATATCCTAATAATGCATCTCATACATTAATAGGATGTAGAAAGCATAAATAAGTAAATGTGCCTAGCATTCTCCTAGGGAGGGATGACCATGAACTTTAACCAAGTGTGCATTTAGAGCTATAGATGCACCACTTAGCTGATTTTAAGTGGGTTAATTAAATCTAGCTATTACATAAATGTATTCTGATACATTTATGGGTCTCCATGCCTCCAATGGTCTTCTTTGCTCCTTGTAATATTTACATGAGAAAGAAATCCTCACTCATAGTGATTCTACTCTCATAACATTTACAAGATTGAAATTAAGAGGTATGCAAGCTCCAACTTAATACAACTCCATTCAATAACTTGACACAAATAAAATCAATATTAAAGGTTCATTATTATCCCCATTCATTTAACAATTAAATGAACAATAAATCAAGAATTGACATTTAATTCCAAAAATTAAATGCTTATCTCATAAACAATAAATTGGCTAAGAAAAAATAAGCATAACAATTATGCATCTCATTTTTGCACTAAATTGAAGATTAATTTTAACAAGATTTTGAAAGCAAACAAAAATGTCAAACATTATTTTGAGAACTTGCACAACACTTGTGCACCTATGTAGTATGATTTAGATCATTTTTTATCATAATAAGAACACAAAAAACTCACTCAAACTCGTCTATGACTGAAACCAGCCATTGCTGCCTAGCCTAGGTGCACAGGCGCGCTTGCTGCTCAGCTAGGGTTGGTAGATTACCCTATTTCAAGGTCAAGAAAGAGCACATGGTTTTTGGCTTAATTTTTCTACACCAAAAAATTTAAGACACCTTAAGGCCAACTAAAATATGCTACAACATATAACATCATCCAATGCTAAATTAAAATTTAACATTAGCAATTATGAATCAAAACATATTAATACATGAACTAACTCTTAAAACACTTATTAGTATAATTTCAATTCATAAATGAAGGGGCCACATGCAATATTATCCAAACACTCCAATCCAAAAATAAGATCGAGTATTTGGAGATATTGATCAATCCGTCACATGAATCAATTATTCAAAAATCCAAATTAAAGTGTGAAATAGGCTTTGATACCATTTGAAGTCAAGTGTAGCACAAGGATCCAACAAATAAAGCACAAAATAGCTAAACTAAACTTAGCAAATAAAGCACAAAATAGCTAAACTAAACTTAGCTACACTCAAAATGAATGATCAAATCATGCTTCAAATTCAGATTTGGAAGAAACATTACCTTGAATGCTCAAAAAATCAAGATAGAATGGAAAAACACTTGGACACTTCAAAGATATCTTCCTAGTGTGCAATAGCAACTTGGCAACAATTGCCCACTGAAACCACCTCCAAAATTGCAAATATTTGGACACAACCTTCTAAACATATTAGGAAAGCTTTAGTAAAAAATTTAGCAGAAATTAAATCTAGCAAGGCCTAGAAAAAACCACTCCAAACTTTCTGCCTCTACAATGGATTCCAAAAGCCAAGCTATCCAATTGTGTAGCCTCTAATGTGATGATCTATGCATCAATGGCAAATCCAAATCACTCCTTAGTTAGCTAGAAAACCAAGGAGAGAATAAGAAGATGAAGACCAATTTTTAGGAGGTAGGATGAAGAAATGTGAGACTTCAACACATGAGTGAATCACAAGATAATTGGAGGGGAAAATGTAAACTAACAATTAGATTGTAAAACATGCATTAGCCGGCAATCTCTCACCTATTTGTAGGGAGAGAGGTGTGATGCTAATTGGCATCACACTTTCCATGAGATTGGGATGAACTTGCAAGGCAAGTTACATGTGTGAAATGATAATTTTACTTGCACTTGAATTTCATTAATTTGGAATCTTCATTTCATCTCATGAAATATCATCCAAATAAATTCTAATGCACTCTAAGTGAACTCTTTCATTTTGAATTTTTCCACCAAAATTAATTCTTCACATTAATTAAATTAACCCCTTAATTTAATTAATTGGTCTTGACTTAACACTTTAAGCTAATTAGCTTAACTCTTTAAGCTAAAAGATGTCAACGTAACTCATTAAGTTGACCAATTGATAGTTATGTGGCAGCAATTAAATTAACTTCTTAATTTAATTGATCTAATTTAACTCCTTAAATTATTTAGATCAATTTAATTATTAAATTAAATTGATCATGCCGAAATGACCAAATATTAGCCAATTATTTTACCTCCATAAAATCAATCAAGTGGAATTTTTTTAACTCTTAAAAAAATTCTAAGTAGCTCGTACCCAAGCTTAATTCGAATAACCAACAAAGTGGTCAAGGAAGAGTCAAAGAATGAGGATCTAAATACAAGGTTACCATGGATCCTCAAGTTAAAGGACTAATTATATACACTAATGTAAGCTGGAGAACTTGCCACTACGACTATCTAATGGATTCTCCAGATGGGCCTTTAGTGAACTTGTTTTCTAACAAACACCCACTGACATGCATCTATGTCTAACATGGATTGCTCATAGAGTAGAATAATAGCCAACCCTTTGAATTTATGCATTGTTAGTGCAAGTCTATCCAAATCTTAAATGCCCTTTCTTATAAGATTCTATGACTTGGAATATTTTAAAATCATGGTCATGTAAGACTTGTTTTATGATTACCAACTAGTACATGACCAAGTTCCATAGTCTTGTATGATCTAAGGGCTTTTACCAAATTCTAGTGAAGTAAAATAAGCATAAGATAAAGATGGCCATTTATAATGAATATCATTCAATTAAGATTATATCACAAGTAAAATAGTTTATAAGTTAATCTAATTAGCTACGAGGCACTATTCTAATGGTGCTAAAGTAACATTTCCTAATTACTACCCCATAAATTTGTGCATTTAGTGAATTTAGTAGGACTTGTAATCTTATTACTTTAATATTTCAAATTATAGAGATTACATTTATTTTGAAAATCCTTCCTCTACATATCATTTTACTATAAACTCCACATTCTTGGAAACTACAAACTTATCAGCCTCAAATACTTGTCTAAAATCACTCTTAACTAGTAATAAACCAAATGCCATTTGGTTTTTTTTGGAATATCAAAACAATGTTATACATCAAATAAAGTTAGTTCCTTGCTTGAGGTCATCTTTAGTACTACATACCCTGGTCATACAATAATTCAAAAGTTGAATCTATGTAAAGCTTTGCATTTTTTATTCTAATATAAGTATGGAACATACCTTTATTAGAGTAAATGTGGTGTATAAAACCTTTGTCAATGATTGAACAATTTAGCTTCACATATAATAGTTGTGCAATTCAAGTCTAACATATTAGCTAGCATGTACTTCTCTTTTATAACATGGACTTTTTTGTGCTATCATTTCTTCAGAAGTTATAATCATTCTCTTTGTAGTTTGACTTTCCACAAAATTATTAGTCCCAGTGGTTTGTGTATCTTCTTAGTGTTCCTTTATTATATATTTTGCACAAGAACTAGGTGGACAAATTTACGCAGGAAATAATTTCCATGCCTATTGATTCTTCACTATTTCTAGTAGGAAATGACCTTTAATACTATATTGCATGCTTATAAAATGAAAATAAATAAAGGAGATCTAAAATAAGATCTATGAACAAATATTCAAATATGATATTAGTTTATGGCTTGGCATATGTAGATTTCAAGGTCTTTAAATATACTTGGACTCATAACTCAATGTAGCAAAGGCTTGAAAAGTGATTTTGTCTTCTACTCGGTGTCACGTTTTTCAACAGACTAGTGATGCATACAACAAGAAAGCTTTATAATCATTTTTCTCTTATTATATATCTTCAACAGCAAGTGGAAAAAAAACTATTGCCTATTAGAGCTTTAATTATGTAGACTTAACATCTTATTTTGTAGACATAGTTTAATCAACTAAGATCTACCCACTAGATTATTAAGCCTATGAAATTTGAAAATAAAACTACAAAGGACAAAGAAACATCTTAATGTTGAAATAAAAAGGAATTTCAATCTTCATAGGATTCATTTTAGATAGTTGAAGAGAAATTTGATACTTATCTAATTAAAGGAATATGCTCAAATTAAGGAAAATCCATGCTTTATGAAGAATCATATTGGAATCAAATATTAGCCTCTAAATAGATAGAAGAAGAATAGAGGAATATCAAATTTTACCATTTATTGGTTAAAAACAAAGAAAAAGGTAAAAGTTCTAGTTTCATTCCAATCAAAGACTGGGATCATACTAGTATTGAGTCTATAGTGATTTTGTCAATAGTTTAATATTTTCTATCATTGTTAATGGAGGTAATTTTATAGATGAAGAAGACTGATACATAATATCATTTGATCATTGACTAATGTGGAAAAAGTAGAGCTATGTTTAGCATCTTTAGAGGTATTAAAAAGGCCACCAATTGGCATACATCTTAAGAATGTAGTTAGTTTTGTTGGTTTTTCTTCTTTGTTTTCCCAATGTTGTTAGAGCTTTATTTTAGTTAGCCATTGTTAAAGCTAGTATATAATTCTTTAATTAGGCTAAATTACTAATGAGTGTCACTATTAATTTATTAGTGTTATTTCCTAAGATAGGCACCTAAAGGCTAGAGTAGATTTGCTCCTATTAGTTTGAGTGTTGTTGTCAACAAGATTTTTTCCAAGACATTGGCTAGTAGACTATATAAGGTATTACTAAAGTTCATATCTCTTTCTTAGAATACATTTTTGAAATGCAAACTTATTTATGAAAATATTTTACTAAAGCAGGAACTATTACACTCTTTGGATAACACATATAGACATGGTATTACTATCTCTAAATTAGTTAAAAAGATCCAACTAAAGTTTTTACATGCTATCATGAGAAGGTTTGGATTCCCTAATCACTAGATTAACCTTATTTAGAAATGCATAATTAACATGTGGTTTTCTATAGATGTTAATGAAAATTGACAATTCTTCCAATTTATGTAAGGTCCCAAACAAATAGATCTTTCATCCCCTAGCTAGTTCATTCCTACTGCGAAGGCTATCTGAAAGGCTCAACAAACTATCCATATGTGGCTCTAATATGAAATGCTCTTTATATGTTCTTGATTAAAAAAAAAGGGAAATACTTTTTATATGTTGGATATACATTGTCACATTTTTCCTATGTGGATAATGTGACAATATTATGAAGAGTTAATCTAAGAGATTGCAAAAATTCTTCATAACTTTCATAGACATATTAAGACAATAGATAAATTCATCCAAGAGCTTTTTTGTTACAAGAAATAGATACCAACCCAAAATTTGAATATTATGCATGTTACAACCATCACCTAGAAACAACTTCCATATTTAAGAGCTCAGTTGCATAAAACATTAAAGAAAAAATATCATTTTTGATGGAAACATTGTAAAAATTAAAGCATGAATACTTGGTTAGGGGAAAACCTTATTTCACTACTGTAAGTAGATTCAAACTTATTAAGTCTATTGCAAGAAGTGAAACATCCTAATAAAAAATGAAATTAAAATAATCCTAACAATAAAGAATAAGGAAATATAAGTTTCCAATATGTGAAGGAAGTGCAACTCCCTAAAAAGATCCGACATATGCACAAAAAAAGAGAATAAAACTCACAAAAATAATCCTCATATCAGTATATATAGATTGAAAAAATAAAAAAAAAGGATCACACAAAGAATCAATAAAAGAATAGTTAATGATGCTTGAAGTAACGATGATTGATTATTGTTGATTACCATGTACTTAGCATTGTTCTAAACTTGAAAACCTTAAAATTGAATTTGTATGTGTTGGTATGAAACTGAGGGTGATAATTGAGTATTAACATTTAGGTTATCATTTTTAGCTAGTCCATGTGACAATTGGTAAGGTCATCTAGCATTATAGGATACACTCAATGGGTATAAGCCTTAACGTTTTTTGCATAGGCACAATGGATTGTGGTAGAGAGGCCATAGCCATCTGCACAAGAAGATCATGCTATTAACCCATCATTAGATAAATATTGTGATTATAATTACATATTTCATTTATTCTAGATGGACAGTATACTTGTTCAATAGGTTGCTACATTTTGATTCCTATTTTGTATATTTTATTTTTCTTCTTACTTTGGCTTTGTATAAAATATAGAAGAGGAAGACTAAGCCCTCAAATCATATTCCCTATATAGACGCAACTTCAGTCCTTATCAAGACTTTATTACTTTTGACACGTGCTTGTATTACACCCTCAAGTGCACAATGTTGAGTATTTATTGCATATTTGTGAAGGCTTAAGTATATGTGTAGTTGAGGGTTAGTCATGTTTTTAGTGTCATTGCATAGTAGTGGCTTGATGATAGTTGTCCAACTTATGCTACTTTTGATGTTATAGTTTTGTATTTGTCTTTACTTTTATTTTGTTCTAATTATTTTTTGTTTTTGTCTATTTTATAGTAATATCAGTGTAAGACAATTGGTGGTGAGATGATTGTTAGATGTTAAAGTAATTATTTGAAGAAGCACTACATTGGCTAAGGTAATCATTTAGATTTCTTGGAATTATGATGTTTATGGCCTATCTATTTATATTAGCCATGTTATATGATAGCTAAGTTCATCATTCAAAGGGATACTCCATGATTTCATTCAAGAGTCTCAAACCTTTTGTGCGTAAGGGAAATTAGGCTAATGATAGAATTCATTCATGATAAGAAGGGGATTGAAAGAAAGGATATTACAACAAAAGATCTTAAGGCACATCTCTCAAGAATACAAGATAGACTTAATGGCATTATATCCGAAGAGAACAACTAGTGGAGTTATTTCATGGTCAATGTGGAATGCCAATGTAAATAGGTTGAAGAGCCTCTCTTTAAATATCAAGTCCACTATGAAGAGCTAAAGTCCTTGGACAAACCTAATGTCAACCCATATTCAAGGAGAGGAGCCTTACATTAAGCTATCAACTTATTTGAGAAATTTAAAGTCATAGTATTTGGTGTAAAATAGCTTCACAATGAAGAAGAGTTGTTGTGTGGTATGATTATAACAAGTCAACCAAAATTGATTAGTCTTGAGGTTATGTTAGATGGACATTAATGTTCCAAGAGAAGTATGAAGATGAGAAAACTCCATTGAGGTTCAATGCATCATTCACATGGTAGAGGTTTACATAATTCCAACAAGAATTCCTAAGTATTTAAGGACCTCTTTCCTCCTTGATGAGTACATAAGGCTATCAAATTAAATTTGGTTGAGTGCCCAGCTAAAATATACCCAAGATTTTGAATTTAGATGCTCTTTTTGTTTGGTTTCATTAAATGTTGTCGCTTCCACCTCGAGTCAGCTAATATGGTTTAGTGTTGTTGTTATCTTGGTGAGAATTTTGTGATGCCTTGTTGCCACCAAATTGAAGAAATATTAAAGATTGGTAGTTGGATAAAGATTTTTGTTTAGTAGTTGTTTGATTTTGATGTGTAGCAGGGTTTATGTTGCTAGAATTCACTAAGCTACCAAAATTAATTTGCTTTTGATGGATTGGAGGCTCAAACCCACATTAAATTGGAGGTTGCAATTTTAACTTAGTGTTTTGTTGTGAGATGTGTTTTGTAGTGAGATGAATTCAAACTCTAGTTGTTTGGATGGTCAATTGTTGCTAACCAAATGTTAAAATAAGGACTCGAATTGAAGGACTAAAAATTGGCTAGAAATTGTGCTAATATGAGGACTTTATTATTGGACCTTTCACGTCCTCGCCTTAATCTACCACAACTAGCATCTCAAAATTGGAGCATATTTGAGGGGAGTTAAAATTGAATCAAGTAGATCCTATTGATAGTGCTACAACTTGACCAAATTCAAGTAATAGAAGGAATTATTGTTGGACTTGGAATTGAATTTTGCACACTTTGCAATCAAAATCATGTGGAACATGGACTTGAACTTTGCATCTCCTTTTGCAAATGCTTTATGGGGTGAAATTAATATGTGGCGAGCCAAAATTGAACTAAAGTTTGCAGTGCGTTTTGGAGGATATGTGGCGAGCCAAGATTCAACACTAAACCAAAAGTATCTTCATTGTTGCAATTTTGCATTTTTAGGAAATGTTGGATACTTTATTGGTCT
>JACGDI010002959.1:1721171-1770511 GCA_014898725.1 Jacaranda copaia
CCCTCCCTCTCCCTCCGCCCCAACAAAAGAGTACAAGTTAGTAAGTACTTTCTTCTTTTAATTTTGCCATAGGTTATTGTAAGAGAAGTTAGTACTTCCTCATTTAATATTTGCTTAAACAATCTCAACTTGTAATCTTTCTTTTCACCTTTAATATATCCTTAACCTATTTTGAGTATATAAGGTCATCTAGTCATTGGCATAAAATCAAGTACTTTTATAAAAGCAACCTAAGCGTTCAAGTTTAGTGACCTTCTTTTATTTATTGCATAGGAATAGTTGTTTATTGCTTTTACTTTATTTTAACAAAAATAAAAATAATTTTGTTATGTGTAGAGAGGTGCTCGATGAACATAGTGGAAAGCATAAACAAGAGCTAGAACTATTCAAGAAGCCTGAGGTAGGAGCTCTCAAGTTATAGTCTTGGTTTGTAGAATTACCTAAACCTTGTTAGGGTTAGAGTGTCTATACCTAAGGTCACAATGCTTAGGTCAACATCACGGCTATCAATCCATAGTGACTAGTAAATTTTGGAAATATTGGTCCTCCCATTTCCCTCTCACTAAGATACTCTTTTCTCCTATTTTCTCTCAGCAATCACACTTCTCATACACAAATACTCATATTTGTACATTATCTTTGCTCGTAAAACATTATTTTATTGATAATTAACACATTTAGGGCACAGTCTACATTTAAAAATCAAGATTTCTTCAATTTTCTCCCACTTACCCAATTCCATGAAAGTTCCTAAAACTACAAATTTATACTTTTATTGACTAATTAGAATGCTTATTTAATGATTTTAACGTTTTTTTAGTAATTGAGATATTATGTTTTATCGATAGTAATGGCATACTAGATTAATTGGTTTGAATATTTATGAGATTATAGAGTTTAATTGATTTTCTATAGAAATTTATAATTTAGATAGTTTGTTTGTTGAACGTGTGTTGAAGATTTGATTGAGATATGGAATTAGACACGGATAAGATACTTTTGTTTCTTCAATTTGAGTTTCAATTAAACAATGGATGTTATACGTTTGATTACGATTCTCAACAAGTATAAATAAATGTTTTGAGCCTCTTCTTGCTAAAGTTTCCATTCTATTTTCCTTGGAATGATTACTTGAGTGTTTCAACTTAAAGTTTAGGGAGTAGAAGTTATGGAATGCACAATCATTCTTTCTTGCACTTCCCTTGTATGTTATGCTTTGCACAATTTTGTGCATTATCCATGACTTAGGCACATGCTTGAAAACTTTGTATCATTATGCCATAGAGTTGGAGTGTTCATTGTTCCTAATTACTAAGTGTTTAGTTTAATAACTAGTTGAAGTTGTTTGGGGATGCTATCATGCTATGTGTTTGGTGCATTAGTTTAAGTTCATACATGCTACATTTGCACATGGAGCTGTATTATATTTTAGCATGCAACTTTCTAAAGCTTATGTGTTTTTCAAATTATTTATTAGATTGAACATATAGTTCTTTTCTTTCTTGATTGAGTTTCTTGTGCTTAAATGATGCAATTGGAGGCTATGATCAAATTCTTTACACACTTTCTACATTTTATCTTTTAGTTATGACTTCTTAGAAATTTTATTCAATTTGGACTAGTTTTAAGTTGTTCATTTTTAATAGATCCCAAAAGTTCTAGTTATCCTTTGTCCAAAGCCCGTACTAAGGACTTGAGATTCATTTCTATCAAGTAGAACTCTAGTATTACATTATGATGTGTGATAGAAAGTTAATACAATGCAAGGATTTATGGATGGGATTGGATTTTGGGCACATTTTATTGGTGTATTAGAGAGGAGGAACTAGTCTAGTTTGATGAACACCTTGACTATACATTGAAAAAAGTGGTGAGAGGATTTTATACTCACGTTCAAGACAGTGCTAATAATTCTATTTATGTAGAGAAAAATAAACATCCTTTAGCCCTAGTATAATTAAGGAATATTTTGCCATTCTAAGGCTCACTAATCATGAGTTTCTCGATCTTTACGCCAATGAATTTCTTCTATAGAAGATTACTCAAGACTTGTGCAGATGTGAAGTAGAATGGATCATGTACAACAATTACCCATTCATTATACATTCTCCAATATTTTGGAAAAATATAAGATGTGGTAGCATTCACCTAACTAAGCTAATTCCAGCTACAAGTACCAGGAACATCAACAATGACTCAGCCCAACTCATCTGTTTAATTTTTCATGACAAAGGTGTGGACTTGACCATATAATTTATTACATGACCAAGGTGTATGGAATCTCCCAATCAAGCATCATAGTTTCTCAATCTTATTGTAAGTTTATTTATATGCTAGAGTTGGTGTTCATTGGGAATCGTCAATAAAGCTTTTTTCAATAAAGAGCTCTTGAGATGTTAGGTTGTTAAGGGCCTTGATGTATCAGTGTAGGAAAAGATTATACCACAATTAGCAGATGTGACTGCTTTAATCTATGGTCAATATGTGAGTTTAATGCTCCCATTGCTTGGTGTACTACTACGAAGAGGCTCCATGAGATAGAATAAAGATAGAGATTAAATCTCAGTTGAGATAAAATTTTCGATTGAGCTCATTTATTGAGTGGTTACAAGAGTTTAGGTGTGACCTTTTCTACTTATGACCTTTTCCATTTGAGCCCTCTACTTCAGAGGATGAGTAATGAGAATGATAATAGCTTTGAGTAGAGTATCTCTCTCCTTACATCTCTCTTTATGATTTCCATCTTTGTCTATCAAAGACTATGTGTTGTTCTAATTTGGAGAATTTTTCATGTTTGCATTTTTTTCTAGCATATAGAAGGTGGGTTTGTTTTTGTGATTTCTTGTGATGCTCTATTTGTATATAAATTTTCAAGTTCGTTTGTTTTTATTTTTTTTATTTTTAGAACTTTTGTATTTTTATTTTGAGCTTCTTTCTTTAGTATTATTGATGTTTACCATCTATTTTGGGCAATTTTATGTTTTAATGTTATATTTTCTTCATTTTCTTTATTCACTTGTTCTTATTCTATTAGTAGCATGCACTAGTTTGTGCTTGGCCTAGTGTTTTTAGTCTTAGACCTGTAGATGTTTTTTGTTATTTTGTTGTGCTTTTGGGTATCCATTTGCTTGGAATTATATTTTGCAATTTTAGCTCATATTTGATGATGAAAATAGTGTGCTAGATTTTGTTGAGCTTTGTGAAAGCTTTAGCTTGGTGATAGCTATTATTGAAAATTCAAATTATTTCCATCTCAATCATATGTGGTTCTTCCACTTGCCTAGGAAAGTGAGAGAGTTTAGGTAATAATGCAATCTTCAGAACTTGTAATAATAAGTGTCCAGTAGAATTTTTTTTGATTCAACTTTAAGGCTAAGGCCTAGGGGATGATGTAGTAGCATGATGACTTAGACCATTTTTATATAGTTTGAGCCTTTGTTACCTACGTTTATCATTTGTTCTTAGTGCTCTTAATTTGTGCTTCAAATTCTTTCTTTCCTTTGTCATAGCTTCTAAAAAACTTAGCCATGAGTTAACTGTGTCCTTTGTCCAACCCTTGCACATACATGCATTCTAGTTGAGCATATTATAATGGTGCTATAAAGGGATGAAAGCAAAAGAAAAATGCTAGATTGTGTGGAGAAAGAGAAAAATCAAAAGAAAGAAAAATATAAGAAAAATAGAAAAAGAAAAAGAGCCATGTAATTTAGGTAGGTAAAAATAAAAAGATATCTTTATCATTACTACTTTATTTAAAAGCTTGTCCAAGCATGGTATGTAAAAGAAAATGATCGAATAGAAAACAAAAGAAGATGGATAAGGACTAATGCGAATGATTGATGGATTATCTTGCTCTATTTATTGTACACATCCACTTATACAAGTACTTTGGTTGAAAAAAGCCACCTTTACTGAATTTACCTACAATCAACCTAGGCCCTATGTTACAAACTTATAAAATTGTAAGGATTCCTTGACCATAAAATCTTACATTAATAGACAAAGAGATGAAAAAATGAACCTATGGAAGGCATGACCTAGAATTTAATTTAAAGAAGTGCCCTAAAACTTATATCAGTTACTTGATTAAGTGAAGAGACTTTTTACACACACATGGGAGTTGTATTTTGTTGGAATAGTATCATGTAGCCAATTAGAATCGGTATGTATATACTACTCAAATTGTGAGACAATCTTAATTGAATGATATTTTTATAAAATGACTGTCTTCATCTTATGCTTCTTATACTTTGCTTGCATTTGGTTGAAGCCTTTAAATCATACAAGACTATAGGACTTGGCCACACATATGGTGATGATCAAGAAACAAGTCTCTAAGGTCATTATTTTAAATATTCCAAATCATGAAATCTTATAAGAAGGGGCATATAAGATTCAGATAGACTTACCTAACGATGCATACTCCAAGGGATTAGATATTACCTTGTTTCTTGGGCAATTTATGTTAGAAATAGATACATGTTAGTGGATGCTTGTTAAAGAACAAGTTCACTAAAGACTTACTAGGAGGATCCACTAGATAGTCATAGTAACACATCAATAGTGGCTAGCACTCAAGCTTACAATAGTGAATGTAATTAGTCCTTGGACTTAAGAATCCATAATAACCTTTTGTTTAAGTCATCATGCTTTGACTTTGCCCGAACCACAGAGTGGGTCACTTGAGGTTGATTCATATTTAATCAAGATATAATTCATTCATTCAATTAGTTGGGCTCCATGGGATTGTTGGTAGACATTGACCATGGAGATTAGGTACTCTTTAATTTATAGAGATTAATTGAAAGAGTTGTTAGTTTAAATAAGTTTAAACTAATGTGAATATTTCAATATTCAAAATATCCTAATGCATTGTGAGCCCATCCAATGAATGGATGAACCCAATGGGTCACATACAAAAGCTTAAGAAAACTCTTATTCGATAGAAAGAATTTTTTAAGTAGTCAAAAACTTACAACTAGGCATTTTTGGTAAAAGAGAGTAAGCAGTTGACTAATAATGAATTGATCATTTTGGCTTGATTTATTTAAGTTTTAAATTAATCAAAATAATTAATGGAGTTAAATTAAGCCAATTAAATTAAGGTGTTAATTTAATTGATGCCATATGACAATTAAGTAGTCAAGTTAACTTAAGAAGTTAAGCTAGCTTTTGTTAACTTAAAGAGTTAAGTTAAATTAATTAAATTAAATATTTAATTTAATTAAATTGGGAATTTACGTTATGGAGGAAAATTCATTGAAGAGTGCATTTGAATTATGCATGTTGGCATTTCATTTCATGAGATGAAATGTAAATATAAATGCACATTTAATTTAAATACAAACGCAAGTTGGCAAGTTGGCGCATATGCATAGGGAGGGTAATGAAATCCTTCAAAGGCTTCCATCCTCTCCTATAAATAGGTAATGTGGCTAGCCACTTAAGGGTGTTAGACACCATCACATTTTCCCTCCAAAAGATGGTATAATTCATGTGTTGAATAACAACCTCCTAAATTCTCTCATTCCTCTTTCTTCCAAAAACTGCCACTTCTTTCATCACCATCTTTTTCTCTTCTCTAGCAAAGTGAAGTTGATTGAGATCTAATCCTAGGTGTGTGGACTAAACATTAGAGGTTCAACATTTGCAAACTTAGAGTTTTTTGGTGAAAAATTTTGTGGCCTATTTTGGTACCTAGTTTGGACGATCAGAGAGCCTCAATATCCTATGAATTTCTGCTAGTAGCTTGTTGTTCTTCTGGTGAAAAAGTGTGCAAGTTTTGTTGAAGTTTAGAGGCTTGGAAGTGGTGCAACTAGTTCAAGGTGTTGGAGCTTGTAAATCATTCATTGGAGGAGTCCTTGGAGAGATCTAGTTGATTCTTATGATTCTTTTCATCAAAAGTATTTTTTAGCCTTCTAATCCTAATTTTTGGCATGTAATTGATCCTTTTGAATGGGATGACTAGTTTTATTTTGCCTTCTTTTTTGCTTAATTTTTTGGATCCTAATCCATTTACTTTTTTCATATTTGTGATGGAATGATGTGCATGAATTGAGATAATATTTGTGCGCTTCGTATTTTTACTTGATCATTGTTGTTCATTGTCCTATTTTGCTTCAAAGGTGATTGTAGGTGAGCATTACATGCATGGACCTTTCTTGTGATACTTAAGTTTTATGGTAATCTTAGTTGTAGTATGTTTTCTATCTTTTTTTTGAGCACTAGAAAAACAATAAGTTTGTGAGTATGATAACTCCCCAAAACAAAGTTGTTTCACCGTGACTTTATTCCACTTTATTATTGGATTTTGAATGATTTCATAGAGATGATACCTTTTTTGGTGCATTTTTAGTGGTTACTGTCATTTTGCATGTATTATTTTCTATAGTCTTTTTGTTATGTTTTATTATCATTGTTCGTTAGTTATAAGAGTAAAGTAACTATTGTCCAAATGTATATGATTATTGAATGATGCAAGGATATGAGTTGTTATGAAGTTGTAGCAGGCTTGAGACCACAGTACCAGCAGAGCAATATATCACTAGTCACCTAAGTGCTATGATGTTAGCTGACCAATCCCTTGGCAAACAATAAAGAGGTATTTTGTCTTCTTTTCTCCAATTACCTATTTAGAGGGTTAGTCTATCAACAATTTTCCATACAATGTAGGAGAGATAGAGTTTATGTTTCTTCTTCTATTTTTAGGATAGATTATCCTTTTCACTTATTAGGTTAGGCATAATTCCTCTAATTAAATACCAAACGTTGATATTCTATATCAAGGATTGTGTAACTTCACCCTTGGGTCCTCCAATTTTCCACTAGATTTCGAGATAATGTGGCGATGATCACTAAATTAAGGAGTTTTTTATGTTTCTTTTTTTGTGATTTAACTTTATACTATACTGATTATACATCTGACTATGTGAATTTATGATTTGAATAGTTAATTTGAACCTCAAGTTTTTGGATACTTTGAATAAAAGATTTCATGTTTTTGTCTTGAATTTCACGTTGACGATGATTGATTATTGTTGATTACCATATGCTTAAGGTCATTGTAAGCGTGATAACCTTAGATTTTGATTTCTGTTACTTGATTTGAGATTGATGTGTTATAATTGACTATTGATATTTACGGATGATCATGTTTAGCTAATCCATGAGATTGGGAGGTAATTGGTGAGATTATTTAGCATCATAGGATGCACTTAGCAGGTCTAGGACTTACTCTTTTTATATAGTTACAGTGGCATAAGGCCAACAAGGATATAACCATTTACATAAAGAACTCTGCTTTTAATGCATGTTGGAATTGCATTTTACATATTTCATTCATTCTTGAATGACATTATCCTTGTTCACTTTATTTTGAAAGTAATAGATTATGCTAGATTTTATTTTCTATTTTGTGTTTTGTCCTTGTTCTTTTTGTTGTCTAGATAATATAGATGAATAGGATAGCATACTTGAACCATTTTTTCTATGGATACAACCTAAACTTTATTATTGGGAATCTATGTACACGTGCTACACCCTCAAGTGCTTTAGTTTTGAGTATTTATTGCATATTTTATACATAAATTACACAAATTGCTTGTGTAGTTAAGGGTTAGTCAAATTCTACTAATACATTGTGATATTTATTTGCCATCTTGGGATAGGTTATGCTTACTAGTAGAAAAAGAATGCATTTATTCTATGTATTTGGAGAATGTGCTGCTGCATTTATATATATGTTGTGGTGAAGATTGAGAACAATCTCTACAGAAAAAATTCATGTTGATTTAATATTGTTGAGTTTTTTATTATACATAGGTAGAACTTTTAAAACACTCACCTATTTGGAAGAGATTATATAGAGGTAGAAATAGAATTGATCGTCATATTTTCTAAAGCTTTTTGATAAAGGAAATATGTCATTCTAATTTGATAACTAGCATAGATTTTAGAAAGATGGTAAGCAGTACACTCAAGCATTTAAAAGCTATTCTTCTCTATCACTTGGTGAGACAAGTATGATAAATCCCCAGTGATTAGCTTCGATAAGCCATGGTGAAAAATCTTAGCTGATAGGGAGTTTTTAACAAAATTTACTTAGAATCATTTTAGATAGGTAGGAGCAAGACATAAACTAGTGAAGTATATTTGAGGAAGATTTGTTATCCCATCTATTATTTCTTTGGAGAAATATCAAGAATTAGTTGCATTTACATGACATATTAACTATAAAAGAATTTCATTAGCCTCCAAATGTCACAATTATGTTGCGGTTAATGATTCTATTGAGCATTTCTTTATGAGAATGACAAAGTTTAGAATATTTGACAATGTTTAGCAAGACTTGTCATATTAGATTACCACAAACAAATTTTATGAAGGTAAAAGCAAAGAAGGCACTAGAATTCAATTATCAAAAGTTCAAAAGTATGAAATTAACTAGTGCTTACAAGCATAACAAGGACTAAATCACACTAGGGATTCAAATTTGGTGAGAGCATTACCTTGAAAAGCAAAATACAAGGAGAGACTTGTGAACGCTTCATAATTCCAGAAACTATTTGCAACTGGCGCAACTGAAACAATGCAAAAATTGCCCATGCCTCTATTGTTATGATCTACACACCAATTAGATCTTCCAAAATCTCTAGTCTATAATTTGAAGTAAGACCAGAGATACAAAAATGGTGGAGTCTAATTTTAGATTAGAAGGAAGAAAAAGAGAGCAAAGCTTTCAACACATGAATGCAATGCTTGCAAGGGGTTTTTGGAGGGAAATTGCAAAGAATCTAATTCTTCACAAATGGTGTGATGCACTTGGCCGATCCTCTCTCTATGTCTATATATAGATATTGAATAGTTTGATTCCAAGGTTGCATCACGCATTCCATGAAGGGGGGTGGCCAAGTGGAGTGCCAAGTTGGCAAATTAAATTCAAATCTTATTTGAATTACATATGTATTTTAATTACATTTGAAATCTAATCCGAAATTAATTAAGATGCTAATTCAAATGAACTCTTTATTTGAATTTTCCCTCCAAAATTCATTCTTTCCATTAGTTAAATTAAACTCTTTAATTTATTTAATTATCCTTTGACTTAACTCTTTATGCCAAACTAGCTTAACTTTTTAAATTCAATTTGTTAACTTAACTCTTTAAGTTAACTTCACCAATTGATGTTTATGTTGGCATTAAATAATTAAATTCTTAATTATTGAACTAATTTAATTTCTTAAATTAGTTGATTAATTTAACACTTAAATTTATGAAGCCAAAAATAACCTCCAAAGTTGGCACCATAAAATCAGTCCATGAAAAGATAGTTTTCTAACACTTAGAAAATTTTTGTCATCAATTTGGAAGCTAATTGAATTTTGTGTGTGACCCAATAGCTTCTAACATTCATTGGACATTGGCTTCCAACGCCTTGTGACTTTTGAATATCTTATATTCATTTTAATTTAAAACTCCTTTTAAACTAATTTACTCAATTCATTAATCTCATTAATTGGGGAGTGCACATTCTCTATGGTCGATGTCCAACCTCAAGCCAACGGAGCCTAATTAATTGGCCAAAATGAATATTTCAGAGAACCATAATTGTTGTATGCGTACTATGCAAATACATTTTTTCCACCTTTTATCTCTCAAAAGAGACTTAGGGCAATATATTTATTGGCTCTCTAATAGCCTCAATACTTTATCTCTATTCTTAATATTCAATCCCATTGTGTGACTTCACCTTTTAAAAACTCATTTTCCAAATTGTTACACCACCTTTCACAAGGATTTCTAAAAATCAATTATTATAGAATACATAGGAGATACACTCGTCTTTCACAACGGCAAGGAGTCAGATTCTATCTTAGATCTCAAAAATCTCCATGTAAGTAGCTCATACCCAATTTCAACTCAAAAGACCTGCTAGGTGGTCAAGAAAGAGTCAAATCATGAGGACCTAATACAAGGTTACCATGAATCCTTTGGTTAGAAGACTAATAATACACACTAGCAAAAGTAGGAAAACTAGCCACTACCAACTTGTCACTATAGCCATCTAGTCGATTTTCTAGTGGGCACTACTCCAACAATCTCTTACTTACCCTAAAGCCAATGCCCTATGTACTTAAGAGACCCATCTTCACAAGACATCTTTCAAAGACCTTTTGCATTAGGGATTTCATCAGTCAATCTGTTATGTTCTTTTCCAAGGTAACTCTTTCCTCTCGAATTTCACCTCTATCAATGATCTCCCAAATCAAATAATATCATCTCAATATGTGCTTGGATCACTAATGTGATCTTAGCTGTTTAGCTTGCGTTATTGCTTCGTTGTCATCACAAAAGACAACTATTGGCTCAACAATGCTAGGCACTACATTCAACAGTTAGATAAAGTTTTTCATCCAAATACCTTCCTTTGTAGCTTCCAAAGAAGCAATATATCCTACTTTAATGGTCGAGTCGGCCATGGTGTCTTGCTTGGTACCCTTCCAACTCACTGTGTGGCCATTGAGGCAAAATATAAATCTAGAAATGGATTTGAGGTTATCTATATCAGATTGGAAACTAGAATCCAAAAACCCTCAAGTTTCAATTCTCCATTATCGTATACTAAAAATAAGTCCTTAGTCCTTCTCAAGCACTTGAGGATTGTTTTCACAGCTAACCAATGACTCTCATCGAAATTGGATTGGAACCTATTTGTAATGTTTAGCAAATGTGCCACATTTAGTCTTCTATATTGAACTACATACATTATAATTCCAATGGCGGAGGCATAAGATATGTGAAACATTCTTTATTTTCTTCCTCTATCTTAGAGGGCATAGACTTTGAGAGATGAATGTAATATCCCATGGGAAGGAATCCTCTCTTGGGTTCTTTCATACTAAACCTCTTTAGTATCTTGTCAATGTATGGGATTTCAAAAAACCATAGCATCCTCTTCAATCTATCTCTATATATATGTATTCCCAATACATAGGATGCTTATACCAAATCCTTCATAGAGAATTATGTAGATAACTGTACTTTAGTACACTCTAACATTCATACCTTATTCCCAATGGAAAAGATGTCATTGACATAAAGCACAATAAATTATACTAAATTCTCACTAGCCTTCTTGCATATACATGGTTTTATACATTTTTAACAAAGCTAAATGATTTGATTGTTTTATCAAAACATATGTTTCAACTTTGGGTTGCTTGTTTAAGTCTATAAATGGATATCTGGAGTTTGCAAACCTTTTGCTCATTCCCCTTAGATGTAAAACCTTGTGGTTACTCCATTTAAATTTCTTTTTCAATGTCGCCATTGAGGTAAGTAGTTTTTATATTCATTTGTCATATCTGATAGTCATAATATGCAGCTATAGCAAGTAAAATCCGAATGGACATAGGCACAAAGATCGGTGAAAACATTTTCTCAAAATTAATACTGGGTCTTTGAGTATAACCTTTTACCACTAATCACATCTTAAAAAGTCACCACTTCTCCATCTAACCCAAGCTTTCACTTATAGATCCACTTGCAATCAATGGGAACTATTCTCTTTCATGGATCCACCAAAGTCCTTACTTTATTAGAGTACATAGAGTCCATTTTAGATCTCATGGCTTTTAGCCAATGTCCTGAATATGTGCCTGATATAGCTTTCTCATAGGTCTTTGGATCATCATCTGAATGTCTTGTCTCATGAAGATATCTGAACCTTTCGAGTTACTTCTTGATCTAGTCCAACCTTCTCAGATATTGTGTACAAGGTTCTTGCAATTCACTTATTTCCACTACTAGTGGAATTTGTTGATCGTCTTGTACTTCATCAAGTTCAATGACAATACTATTTCTATCTAATAGAAAATTATTTTCCAAAAAGATGGCATTCCTCGAGATAAACACCTTTTGTTATGAGAAATCATAAAAGTAATAACCCATAGATTCTTTTGAGTATTCCAAAAACTTGCATAAGATGGATCTACTATACAACTTATCTCCCACTATCTATCTCATGTAGGCAAAAGATCCCTAAATCCTTAGATAGTGGCAAAAGGGTGGTTTGCCATGCCATATCTCATATAATGTTCTAGGTACCAACTTTGAAGGTACTATGTTTAGTAACTTTGCCATTGTTTATAAGGTGTATCCCCAAAAGGATATGGGCACATTGAAAAAACTCATATGGAACGTTCCATGTCCAACAAGATATAGTTTCTTCTCTCAACTACTCTATTGTGTTTAGGTATACTGAGTAAAGTCTATTGTGAAAGAATCCCATTCTTCTTAAGATAACCATTAAGTATTCTCCCTTTCGATAACACTTAACTCCTTTTTCTTTTCTATTTCACTCCTATACTCTTTGAACTTTTCAAAGGCCTTGAACTTGTACTTTATGAGATAAACAAGTCCGTAGCGACTAAAATCATTGGTGAAGGTAATGAAGTAAAAATAGCCATTTCTCCCACTAACTCTTAGTAGTCCACAAACATTTGTGCAGATCAAATCCAAAGGACTTGTGGAATACTTCGTTTATCCTACAAATGGAGCCTTCATCATTTTTTCCTTCAAACAAGATTAACAAGTAGGAAGGTCCTTAATACCCCTAACGTTTAGTGCTTTGAGAGCTTTTAACTAGATCATCCTATGTTTAAGATATGCCCAAGTTTAGCATGCCATAAAATGGCATCATCTTATTAGAATAGTGCCCTGCAAGCCAATTAGATTTTCTTTGTAAACTATTTTACTTATGGTATAACATTGATTGAATAATATTCTTTATATATAATATTCTTTATATGGCCATCTTGGTTTGGTGAACATGGAATAAGTCTTATACAATCATGATCTTAAATCTTCCAAGTCATAAGATTATATTAGATAGGGCATCTAAGATTCAGATAGACTTACACTAATGATGCATAAATCTAAGGGTTGGAGATTGCTTTGTTCCATGAGCAACTGTATAAAACACGGGTGTATGTTAGTGGGTGCTTGTTAGAGAATAATGTACTGAAAACCCACTAGAGAATCCACTAGATAGCCATAGTGGAAAGTTGATAGTGGCTAGCTCTTCTGCTTATACTAGTACATATTATTAATCCTTTAACTTAAGGATCTATGGTTACCTTGTATCCGGTTCTCATGCTTTGACTCTTCATTGACTACTTAGCAGGTCTTTCAGGTTGAGATTGGGTATGAGCTACTTGGCATAGAGGTTTGTGAGATCCAAGATGGAATCCAACTTCTCGCTGTTGTGAAGGGCAAGTACATCTCCTATGTATTCTATGATAATCGATTCTCAAAAATCCTTGCGCAGAGTGGTGCGACAATTTGGAAAAGGAGTTTCTCAAAGATGAGGTCACATAATAGGGATCAAACATTAAGAATAGAGACATAGTATCCAGGCTATTAGGAAGCCAACAAATATCTTGCCTTAGGCCTCTTTCAGGAGATAGAGGACAAAAGGACCATATTTGCATGGCATGGGTAAAGCAATGATGGTTCTCCAGAATATTTATTTTGACCAATTAGTTGGGCTTCGGGGGCTTGAGGTTGGATGTTGACCATGGAGATTGGATACTCTTTAATTAATGAGATTAATGGAATTGAGTCGACTAGTTTAAAAAGCATTTTAAACTATAATGAATATAAGCTATTCAAAAGTCACAAGGAATTATGAGCCCATGTCCAATGAATGGTAAAACCTATTGAATCACATTTAAAATCTAATGAGCTTCTTAATTAATGAAGAGAATTTTCAGAGTTAGAAAATGGTGTCTCCTAGTGGATCAATTTTTGGGGCCATAATTTGAGGGTCAATTTTGACTTGATTGATTTAAGGATTAAATTAATCAACTAATTTAAGAGTTAAATTAGACCAATAATTAAGGAGTTAATTTTTTGGTGCCAACATGACCATTAATTGGTCAACTTAACATAAAGAGTTAAGTTAACGAATTTAGCTTAACAAGTTAAGCTAATTTGACTTAAGAATTAAGTCAAAGGATAATTAATTAAATTAAAGATTTTAATTTGATTAATTAAGGAAGATTGAATTTTGGAGGAAAAACTCAAATGATATTTGAGATAGCATCTTAATTAATTTGAAATAAGATTTCAAATGTAATTAAGATTCAATTGAAATTTAGTATCAAATTTTGCCACTTATGCACATTATTGATTGCCGCCCGCCCCCTCATGGAATGTGTGATGCCAACTTGTCATCATACTATTCCAAATTTATATATAGATTTAAATAGATGGTTGGCCATAAGAAATGCTAATTGGTGTGAAGAATTAGATTCTTCATTTCCCTCCAAAATATTTGTAAGCTAGCACTTTATTTGTTGAAGGCTAAGCTTTTTCTTCTTCTTCCTACCCCAAATTCAGCCTCCATCATCACTACATCTCTATTCTTATTCCAGCAAAAAAAACTATAGATCAAGGAAGATCTTATTAGTGTGTGGACGTTTACAATAGAGGCAAGGCGTGTGACTTGCTCAATTTTCGGAGATTCTTCTATGCAAGGTCTAACTTCATGATTTCTCCTGGATGCTCCACATGGCCAATCAATATTAAATTTTAAATGGATGTTATTCAAGGTGTTGGATATCTTTATATATTTTTAGAGCATTTTTGGAGGTGATTTGATAGGGCGATCGTTGCATTCTTTTTGCTGCGCCATAAGTAGGTAGATTTTGTAATCAGTGAAATGTTCTCTTGATACTCCTTGGATTTGTTCATCAAGGTAATCTTCTATCTAAATCTGAATCATAGGCATGATTATATCCTTGATTATCTTGTAGGGACTTGTTACTTTGAAGTTTCGAAGTTTTTATTTTAGATCCTAGTCCCTATCTTGCCTTCAAGTGGTATCAGAGTCAAAATCATGCTTAGATTTGGACTTTGTTTGGTAGATTGATTCATGTGATGAATTAATCTTCATCACCATATTCTCAATTCAATTGATAGATTAGAGAATTTGGATGATATGTGTGTGGCTCCTTGATTGATGAATTGAAAGCAAGTTATTATGTTTTTTAAGTGTTAATTCATAATGATTAATGGTGAATGTTGAATGTTGATTTGGCATTAATTGATGTTATATGTTGATATAGCATGATTTAATATGTATAAAAGAGTTTTGATCTTTTTTGAATCCAATTGGATTGGAGTTTGGTTGGAAATTTTTGGAGAATTTGATTCTCACTTAGACTTGATTTATGTTTGAGCACTTTAATTTTTAGATTTAAAATGATTTTTAGAATGGTAAATTGGTCCATAATGTGTTATTTCATGTTTAGAATGTGTTCTATAATTTTTGGTGAACAAAACTTGAGCTAAAAATTGGCTTGACTAGCCTTTGACCCCAAAACAGGGGTTGCCGGTAGTTTGTGTGCAAGTTGGCTGAGCCATAGTCGAGAGCTACTGCCCAGCTATGCACCAAGCATGGCCAACAGCCACAGGTTAAGGGTTGGGCAAGTTTTGAGCCAATTGTTTGGCTCCTTAAGTGGTTAAAAATGTTGTTAAATCATATGTTATGGATGCACAAATATTGTGCAAGCCCTCAAATTGATGTTTGACATTTTTGTTGCTTCTTAAAACTTGTCAAAATTGATCTCCAATTTATGACATAAATGTTATGCTTGTTCAATTATTTGTTTATGAGATAAGGATTTAATTGTTGGAATTAATTTTTAATTCTAGATTTATTTATTTTTCATTTAACTGTTGAATGAATAATGAATGGATGGGGATGATCATGAGCCTATTAAATTGATTTTAGTTATTTCAAAGTTGTTGAAATAGGTTGTATTAAATGGGGCTTGCATGCCTCTTGTTCTATCTTGTAAAAGTTATGAGAATAGAACCACTAGGAGTGAGGATTTTCATTTCATGTAAATGTTGCATGGAGCAAGAAGTCCAATGGAGGCATAGAAGCCAATTGAAGACCCATGAACATATGAAATACACTCATGTAATAGTTTAGTTTAATTCAACCCATTTAAAATCAACCAAAGTGATGCACTCATGGCTCTAAGTGCATCACTTAGTTAGGCTCATAGTCATCCCACCTTAGGAGCATGCTAAGCTATTTACGTATTTCGCTTTTCATATCCTATTAATGTATAAGAAGCACAATTAGGATATAGAGAACTTAAATAAGAAACTAAAAATGATAAAATCTTTGCAAGAAAAACCCTCCACTTAGAATGTTTAAGTATTTTCTAATATTAAGCCAAAATGGATAGAAATTAAAAGTGTTTTAATTAATCCAAGTAATCTACTAATAGTATATGGCATGATGCTGCTACCATTATTTATGTGTTGTCACACAAGTCGTAGGTCACACTTATGATGTCACATCTTTGATTTGAGAGGCCCCATGCATTGGCACATGAGTCATGGGATGTCATGGAGCCATCATTAGTTGAAGAATGATCAGTAGGTTTGACTTAACACCTAGTAGTGTAGATGTTGCATGAGTCGTGGGTTTACATGAAACGTAAGGCAAAATAGATCAAGAGTTGCATGAGATGCAATTAGCAAACATTGCTTAACTTTGGATTGTTTGTGGATGTCTCATAAGTTATGGGTCTACTTGCATGTCCTTGGGGTCCTAATTTTCGCTAGAAAATTTGATCTCCCAAATTCTTCTTGGGGGTGAAGAATTTGATAAAATAGTGGGAGGAAAACATACTTGAAAAACCATAAATATTTTTTAATATCAAATTCAATGACATGCTCATATTCTCTTTTTTGCCTTTGTGGATTTGTGAAATCTCAAAAATGGTTAAAATTCCACTTAATGTTATTTTGGAAACCAATAAACTAACCGGGCCAAACTTCTACAATTAACTTAACCTCAAAAATCATTATAGATTCCTATAAATAGATATAGATCCTATATCATGGTATTCTTAATCTTTTTGGGATTAATGTAGCCTAGAGACATGAGAAAGTTTCATAAATTAGGCCTAGGATCGTCCTATCCTTTAGTCTCATGATGAAATCTACAAACTTTAAAAGTCTCAAGGACACACCTTGGTTAAAGTTTACAAAGAATTGTAAATCAAACAAGGTATGAGAAGTTCATGTTGTCAAAGGCGACTTTTCAAGCTAAGATGGATGGGAAGTCATGTGTCATTAACGACAGTCTAAAGATGATTGGCTTGGAGAAGCATTTTAACTTGAACGTAGTGATGGACAATGATCTCCATGAGGATTTGATCCTCATATCCTCACCTAGTTTTTTTGATCAAAATGTTGATCTAGATAGAGATTACCATGACAAAACCAAACTTTTGACACTTATTTCCTCCTCCAAGTCTATAGGCCCAAAAAGTGCTAGAAAGAGAGGTAAAAGGAAGAAATATTTTTCCAAAAATGGAAAACAACTATCTAAGGCATCCAGAGGAGGCAAGAAGATTATAGAGGAAATAGTCGAAATTATTTGTTTCTACCAGGGCAAAATAAGCCATTGGATGTACTATTACAAGGAATACCTTGCAACTATTACGAAGAGCATGTACTTTATTGAGGTGCATTTAGGATGAATTCTTTCTCATGGATACATAATATTGCATGTGGTTCTTTTCTTTGTAATTTGTTACAAAAGAATAGAAAAAAATAATAAAACTAATTGATATGGATATAATCCACTGCCTTGGATAATGAGCAAGAGTTTGACCAAAGCTGAATGTGTATAATAAGTTAGACTTACAAAACTCCATACTTGTATTGGACCTTTTCCATATAGTACCATATATTGTTAAGAATATTATTTCAATTCCCATTTTAGATAGCAAAGGATTTAATCCTTCTACATTAAATAGGAGATTGAAGGCATTAAAGAATGCGTTCTTCAGTTGCTTTTGGAACAATTAACAAAGGATCATACATATTGGATTCTTACCCATCACTAATGCACTCTCAACTAAGAAATTAGATATTCAAAATAATGCCATGATATGGTATGCAAGACTTGGTCATACTCCCAAAAATGAGGACGAACAAGTTAGAAGCTATCAAAGTACTAGCATTGAGAACCTTCCTACTTAAGAATCTTATTTGAAGGGATAAATGACTAAATCTCTTTTTGTAGGACAAACGAAGCACTCCACAAATCCTTTGGATTTTATACATATAGATGTTTGTAGACTACTAAAAGTTAGAAGAAGAGAAAGCTATTTTTACTTCATTGCCTTCACCAATGGTAATAGTTAGTATATACTAATGTATCCTATGAAGTATAAGTTTGAGGCCTTTGAAAAGTTCAAAGAGTATAGAAATGAAGTAGAAAAGCAAAAATGACATAGTATTAAAGCCCTTTGATTGGATCAAGAGGAAAAATACTTAAGTACCATATTTTTAGATTATCTAAAGGAGAATAGGATTTTCTCTCAATGGACTCCACCTGGCACACCCTAACACAATGGAGTAGTTGAGAGGAGACACTGTACCTTATTAGATATGGTATGTTCCATAATGAGCTTCTTTGATATGCCTATTTCCTTTTGAGGATACGCCTTAATGATTACAGCGAAGTTACTAAGAGTAGTACCTTCAATATTGTTGTTAAAGATACCACTAAGATATGGCATGGCAAAGCACCCTCATGCCATCATCTAAGGGTTTGGGGATCTCCTATCTATGTTTGATGAATAATGGGAGATAAGTTGGATAGTAGGTCTAACTTATGCAAGTTTGTGGGATTCCTAAGAGAGTCTATGGGTTATTAGTTTTATGATCCCTCGGAACAAAATATGTTTACTTTGATGAATGCTATCTTTTCGGAAAAGAACTTTCTATTAGATAGAAAATGTGTCCTAATTAAACTTAGTGAAGCTTAAGACGATCAATAAATCCCACAAGTGGTAGAAATAAATAAATATCAAAGAGCCTCACACACAACCTCTATAAAGGTCATACTAGATCAAGAAGTAACTCAAAAAGTTTGAATTTTTTTGTGAGACAGGTCAATCAGATAGAAATTCAAAGACTTATGAAAACGTTATGTTGGATATATACTTAAGATAATGGCTTGAAGCCATGAGATCTAAAATGGACTCCATGTACTCAAAGAAAGTATGGACTTTAGTAGATCCACCAAAAAAAAATAGTTTCTGTTGGTTGCAAGTGGATCTGTAAGCGAAAGTTTGGGGTAGATAGAGAAGTGATAACTTTTAATGTGTGACTAGTGGTGAAAGGTTACACTCAAAGACCCAGTATCAATTTCAAGAAAACCTTTTCATTGGTTGCTACGCCTAAGTGCATTTGAATTCTACTTGCCATAGTTGCATATTAAGACTATGAGATATGGAAAATGGATGTGAAAATTGTTTTCCTCAATGGTGACATTGAAGAAGAAATTTATATAGATCAACCACAAGGTTTTATATCTAAACAGAGTGAGCAAAAGGTTTGCAAACTCCAGAGGTCCATTTATGGACTCTTTTTGGCATCTCGAACTTGGAACATACAATTTGATAAGATAGTCAAATTGTTTGACTTTGTCAAAAAGATGTATGAACTTTGTATGTACTAAAGGGCTAGTAGCTGTAACATATAGTTTATTTTGCTTTATATTAATGACATCTTTCTCATTGGGAATGAGGTAGGAATGTTAAAGTGTACTAAAGCATGGTTATCTACATAATTTTCCATGAAGGACTTGGGAAATATATCCTATGTATTGAGAATATGTATCTACAGAGATATATTAGGGAGAATACTAGGGCTTTCTTAATCCCATACATTGAATAAGATACTAAAGAGGTTTAGTATGGAATAATTCAAGAGGGGATTCCTCCTTTTGGGATGTGATCTTCATCTCTACAAGTCCATAGCCCTTTAGAGTGTCAATAAGAGACATAAAATGTTCCAAATACCTTATGCATTTATTACATGGAGCATAATTGTATGTTGTTCAATGGATAAGACAGGATATGGCACACTCGCTAAGCGTTACGAGTAGGTTCCAATCCAATCCTTGTGAATGTCATTGGAAAACCATTAAAACAATCCTTAAGAATGACTAAAGACTTGTTTTTGGTATACGGCAATAGAAAATTGAAACTCATGAAGTTTTTGGATATTAATTTCCAATCTAATATAGATGACCTAATATCCACTTTTGGATACATATTTTGCGTTAATGGCGGCATGGTGTGTTGGAAAAATTCCAACTAAACACCATGGCCTAGATAACAACTAAGGTGAAATACTTTATACTTTTAGAAATGGCAAAGAAAGGTGTTTGGATAAAAACTTCATCCAAGGGTTAGATGCAGTACCTAGCGTGCATGAGCCAATTATCTTTGGAAGATAATTTAAGATTTGAGCTAAGATCTTGCCAGTGATCCAACACTTTAAATGCATTATCATTTGAAATATGATACCAATTGACAAATATGATAACTAAGTGGATAAAAGTTACCTTAGAAGAAAATATAGCAAACTATTGTATTAACCCTAAAAATCTAAAGGCCTTTGGAGGACATCTTATGAAGATGCATCTAAAGGTCACAGGGCATTAGCTTTAAGGAAAATGGGATATTACTGGAATAATGCCCTTCAAGCTAATGAGATTGGCTTTGTAAACTACTTCACTCATGGTACAATCTTGATTGAATGATATTTTTTTATATGGCCATTTTCATTTTATACTTTGTTTTACTTCACTAGCATTTGGATGAAGCCCTTAGATCACCTATGAATGCAAGATGTAGTTTGGTGACTATAGAATAAGTCTCACACTATTGTGATCTTAAATCTTCCCAGTTATGAGATCTTATGAGATAAGGCATCTAAGATCCGAATAGACTTGCACTAACGATATATAAATCCAAAGATTGGAGATTACTCTATTTCATGAGCAACTATATGAGACACAAGTGCATGTTAGTGAGTGCTTGTCAAAGAACAAGATATTTAAGATCTACCGAAAAATCCACTAGATAGCCATAGTGGTAAGTCGGTAGTGACTAGCTCTCCTGCTTATGTTAGTGCACATTATTAGTCCTTTAATCTAAAGATCCATGGTAACCTTGTGTCCGGTCCTCTTGCTTTGACTCTTTCTTAACCACCTAGAGAATCTTTCAAGTTGAGATTGGGTATGAACTACTTGGTATGGAGGTTTGTGAGATCCAAGATGGAACCTTCATGCATTAGCACTCGACCACGGGAGATGTCGTGAGGCCATCTTGAGATAAAGTTTGATTAGTGGGTTTGACTTAACACTTAGTAGCATAGATGGCACACGGTTATGTGGGTTTATATGAAAAGTGAGGCAAAATATATCAAAATTTGCATGAGATACAATTAGCAAAAGTTGCATACCCTTCGATTGCTCATGGATGGTACTCAGTTACGAGGGTCCATTAGCAAGTCATTAGGATCTTGATTCTCACTAGGAATGTGATTTCCCAAATTCTTGTTAGGGGTGAAGGATTTGACAAAGTAGTAGGAGAAAAATATGTTTGAAAAACCATGAATTTATTTTAAGATCCAATTCAATTACATGCTCATATTCAATTTTTCACCTTTAAGGATTTGTGAAATCTTAGGAATGGTTAAAATTCCACTCATAATTATTTGTGAAACCAATAACCAACTAAGCCAAATTTCTGCAATTTACTTAACCTCAAAAATTATTTTAGATTCCTACAAGCAGATATAGGTCCTATATCATGGTATTCCTAATTCCTTTGGGATTAACATATATCTAGAGACACGTGAAAAGTTCACAAATTAGGCTTAGAATCATCCTATCCCTTAGTCTCATGATGGCATATACAAACTTTAAAAGTTTTATGGACACATAAATTGTACCTTGGTTAAAGTTTACAAGGCGTTGTAAAGCATATGCAGTATAAGAAGTTTATGTTGTCAAAGAAAACGTTTCAAGCTAGGATGGATAGAAAGTCATGTGTTATCGACTGCAGTCTAAAAATGATTGGCTTGGAGAAGCTTTTCAACTTGGACGTAGTGATGGACAATGATCTCCATGAGAATTTGATCCTCACATCCTTGTCGAGTTTTATTCATCAAAGTGTTGATTTAGAAGGAGACTACCATAATAAGGGCAAATCTTTGACACTTGTTTCTTCCTCTAAGTTTATGGGCCCTAGGGGTGCTAGAAAAGGAAGTAAAAAGAAGAAATGTTCTTCCTTGAAAGGAAAACAACTATCAAAGGCATCCAAAGGAGTCAAGAAAATTATAAAAGAAATAGTCGATATTATTTGTTTCTACTTAGGCAAACTAAGCCATTAGAAACACTATTACAAGGAATACCTTGCAACCTTTAAGAAGAGCATGTACTTTATTGAGGTGTATTTAGGATGAATTCTTTTTTGTGGATATCTGATATCGCATGTGGTTCTTTTCTTTGTAAGTTATTACCAAAGAATAGAAAAATGCATAGAACTAAGTGGTATAGATATGATTCACCACCTTAGCTAAGGTGCAAGAGTTATGTCCCAAGCCAAAAGTGTACAATTAGTTAGACTTAAAGAACTCCATACTTGTATTAGACCTTTGTCATATAGTACCATATATTGTTGAGTACATTATTTCAATTCCTATTTTTGGATAACGAAGGATTTGATCCTTCTATATCAAATATGAGATTGAAGGCATTAAACAATGAGTTCTTTAGTTGTTTGTGGTATAATTAACAAACAATCACACATATTGGATTCTCACCCATTACTAATGCACTCTCAACTAAGTAAGAAATTAGATATCTAAGATAATGCCATGGTGTAGCGTACAAGGCTTGGTCATATCTCTAAAGCTTAGGATGAACATGTTAAAAGCTCTCAAAGCACTAAATGTTAGTGGTATTGAAAACCTTTCTATTTGTGAATCTTGTTTCAAGGGATAAATGACCAAAGTTTCTTTTATAGGACAAATGGAGCCCTCTACAAATCCTTTGGATTTGATCCATATAGATATTTGTGAACTACTAAAAGTTAGTAGGAGAGGAGGCTATTCTTACTTCATCACTTTCACCAATGGTAATAGTCGATTTAGACATATGTATCTTATGAAGTACAAGTCCAATGGCTTTAAAAAGTTTAGAAAGTAAAACATTAAAGTAGAAAAGTAAAAAGAATTTAGTATTTAAGCCCTTTAATTGGATTGAGAGGAGAAATACTTAAGTACCATATTCTTGGATTATCTAAAGGAGAATGGGATTATCTCTCAATGGACTCCACCTCACTGCCCCTACATAATGGAGTAGCCTAGAGAAGATACTCTACCTTATTGGACATGGCATATTCTATAATGAGCTTTTTCGATGTGCTTATATCTTTTTGAGGATACGCATTAATGACGGTAGTGAATTTACTAAAACTAGTACCTTCAAAATTGGTGCCAAAAACACCATATACGATATGGCATGGTAAAGCACCCTCATACTATTATCTAAGGGTTTAGGGATCTCCCGCCTATATGAGATGGATAGTGGGAAATAATTTGGATAGGAGATCTATCTTGTGCAAGTTTGTAGGATATCCAAGAAAGTCTATAAGTTATTACTTTTATGATCTCTTGGAACAAAATGTGTTTGTTTTGAGGAATGATGCCTTTTTAGAAAAGGAATTTATATAAGATAGAAAAGGCATTATAATGGAACTTGGTGAAGTTCAAGACGATGAATGAATCCCACAAGTGGTAGAAATAAATAAATATCCAAAAGCCTCACACACAATCTCTGAAAAGGTTGAATCAGATTAAGAAATAACTTAAATAGTTCGTATTTTTTCATGAGATGTGTCAATCGGATAGAGATCTAAACACCTATGAAGAAGTTATGTTGGACATAGACTAAGGACATTGGCTTGAAGCCATGAGATCCAAAATGGGCTCCATGTACTCAAACATAGTATGAACTTTGGTAGATCCACCAAAAGAAATAGTTTCTGTTGGTTACAAATGGATCTATAAGCGAAAGCTTAGGGTAGATGGAGAAGTGATAACTTTTAAAGCACGACTAGTGGAAAAAGGTTACACTCAAAGACCTAGTATTAATTTTGAGGAAACCTTTTCACTGATTGCTATGCCTAAGTCCATTTGGATCTTACTAGCCATAGTTGAATATTATGACTAGGACATATGGCAAATGAATGTGAAAACTGCTTTCCTCAATGGTGACATTGAAGAAAAAATTTATATAGAGCAACCACAAGGTTTTAAACCCAAAGGAAGTGAACAAAAGGTTTGTAAACTCTATAGATCCATTTATGGACTCTAATTGGCTTCCCAAACTTAGGACATACATTTTTGATAAGATAGATTGCTTGGCCTTGTCAAAATTGTATATGAACCTTGTGTGTACTAGTGGGCTAGTGGGAATAGTATATAGTTTATTATGTTTTATGTCGATCACATCCTTCTCGTTGAGAATGAGATAGAAATGTTAGTGTACTAAAGTATAGTTATCTATACAACTCTCTATGAAGGATTTAGGAGAAGCATACTATATGTTTGGAATACATATCTATAGAGATAGATCAGGGAGGATGTTAGGATTTTCCCAAATCTCGTACATTGAACAAAATACTAAAAAGGTTTAGTATGGAAGAATCTAAGATGGGATTTCTTCTTTTTGGGATGTGATTATAGTCTCTCCAAGTCTATGGCCTCGAAGATTGAGGAAGAAAAATGAAGAATGTTCGAAGTACTCTATGCCTCAATGATAGAGAGCATAATGTATACAGTTCAATGTACAAGACCAGATGTGGCACGCTCGTTAATTGTTATGAGTAGGTTCCAATCCAACCCCAGTGAGAGTTATTAGATAGCCATAAAAATGATCCTTAAGTACTTAAGAAAAACTAAGAACTTATTTTTAATACACGACAATGGAGAATTGAAACTCAAAAAGTTTTTGGACATTAGTTTCCAATTCAATGTAAATGATCTAATATCCACTTTTGGATATATATTTTGATTTAATGGGGGCATGGTATGTTGGAAGAGTTCCAACTAGACACCATTAGATAACCACTAAGGTGAAATACTTTATGGATTTGGAAACCACAAAAGAATGTGTTTGTATAAAACTTTATCCAAAGGTTGGATATAATGCCTAGCGTGCATGAGCTGGCAATTATCTTTGAAAAATAATTTAGGACTTGAGCCATGATCTCATCAGTGATCCGAACACATTAAATGCATTATCATTTGATATATGATATCAATTGATAGAGGTTACAACTAAGTTGATAAAAGTTACCTTAGAAAAGAATATAGTAGAACCACTATATTAACCTCTAAAAGCTAAGGGTCTTTGGAGGACATCTTATGAAGATAGGTCTCAAGGCCACAGGGCATTAGGTCAAGGGTAAGTGGGAGATTATTGGAATACTACCCTGCAAGCTAATGATTTTGGCTTTGTAAACTATTTCACTCGTGGTACAATCTTGATTGAATGATATTTTTCATATGGCCATCTTCATCTTATGCTTTATTTCACTTCAGTAGCCTTTGGATGAAGCCCTTAGATCATCTATGACTGTGGAACTTGATTTGGTGACCATGGAATAATTCTCACATGATTGTGATCTTAAAACTTTCAAGTCATAGGGTCTTATGAGATGGGGCAACTAAGATCTAGATAGACCTGTACTAACGATGTATAAATCCAAGAGTTAGATATTACTCTAGTCCATGAATAATTGTATGAGATACGGGTACATGTTAGTAGGTGCTTGTTAGAGAACAAGGCACTGAAGACCCATTGAAGAATTCACTAGATAGCCTAAGTGGCAAGTTTGTAACGGCTAGCTCACTTGCTTACGCTAATGCATTATTAGTCCTTTGAACTAAGTATCCATGGTAACCTTATGTTCGGTCTTCATGGTTAGACTCATCCTTAACCACCTAGCCTTTCGGGTTGAGATTGGGTATAAGATACTTGGCATAGAAGTTTGTGAAATTCAAGATGGATTCTAATTTCTTGCTATTATGAAGGGCGAGTACATCTCCTATGTGTTCTATAATGATCAATTCTAAGAAATCCTTGCATAAAATGGTGTGCCAATTTGGAAAATGAATTTTTCAAAGATGAGGTCACACAACAGGGATCGAACATTGATAATAGAGACATACTATCAAGATTATTAGGGGTTCAACAAATATCTTATCCTAGGCCTCTTTTAGGAGATATGAGACAAAAGGACTATATTTGCATGGCACGCATAGAGTGTTGATAGTTCACTAGAATATTCATTTCAACCAATTAGTTGGGCTCTATGGGCTTGAGGTTGGACATCAACCATGGAGATTGGGTACTCTTCAGTTAATGAGATTAATTAAATTGAGTTAACTAGTTTAAAGAGAGTTTTAAACTAGAATAAATATAAGATACTCAAAAGTCATAAGGCGTTGTGAGCCTATGTCTAATGAATGGTAGAATCTATTGGGTCACACACGAAATCCAATTAGCTTCCTAATTAGTGAAAAGAATTTTCTAAGGTGTTAGAAAAGAGTGTCTCCTAGTAGTCCAATTTTTAGGGCCAACTTTGAGAGTCAATTTTAGCTTGATTGATTTAAGTGTTAAATTAATCAACTAATTTAAGAGTTAAATTAGATTGATAATTAAGGGCTTAATTATTTGGTACCAACATGACCATCAATTGGTCAAGTTAACTTCAAAGAGTTAAGTTAATGAATTTAGCTTAAAGAGTTAAGCTAGTTTGACTTAAATAATTAAGTCAGAGGAAAATTAATTAAACTAAAGAGTTTAATTTGATTAATTAAGGAAGAATGAATTTTGGAGGGAAAACTCAAATAAGATTTGAGATGGCATCTCAATTAATTTGAAATGATATTCCAAATGTAATTAAGATATAAATGAAATTCAAATGAGATTTGGATTCAAATTTTGCCACCTAAGCAACCCCACTTAGCCAACCCCCTTCATGCTTTGTGTGATGCCAATTTGGCATCACACATTTTCAACCTTTATATATAGATATAAAGAGAGGAGGTTGTATATATGATAAATGGTGTGAAGAATTAGATTCTTCATTTCCCTCCAAAATCAACCCTTTGTACAAGCTAGCATTTCATATGTTGAAGGCTTAGCTTTTCTTCCTCCTCCTACCAATTTTTTGGCCTTCTTCATCCCTAATTCTCTAGTTCTACTCTAGCTTATGAATTAGAGAATTTAGAAAGTTTTATTGGTGTGTGGACTATCTCAATAGAGGCAAGATATATGGCTTGCTCTATTTCTGGAGAGCTCTATGTGTGAGGTCCAACTTTGCAAATTTCTTGAGGAGGATCCAGATGGACAATTGATCTAAAGTTTTGATTGAAGATTCTACATAGTGTTGGCTATCTTCAGTAATTTCTTCAAAACTTTTGGAGGTGATTTGGCAAGGAGATTGTCGCAACACTTTTGCTATGCCATAAGTAGACAGAATTTGGAATCAGTGAAGAGTTCACTTATTTCATTCATGTATGGGATACATTTATTTAATAGCTTGATTTAATCAATTTACTTAAATTCAACTAAGTAGTGCACCTATGGATTTAAAGTGTACTACTTGGTTAAAGCTCATGGTCATCTAACTTGGGAGCATGCTAAGAGATTTTACTTATTTATGATTTTTTTTATCATATTAATGTATGAGAAACATGGTTAAGATATAGAAAATCAAAATAAGAGAAGATAAGATTTATGAGACCTTCCCAAGCAAGAAAATCCCTATGCTTAGAGAAGTCTAGGTAAAAAATTAAATAAAAATTGATACAAATTAAAAAAGAGTTTTAATTAATCCATACCTTCTACCAATAGTAAGTGACATGAGATGCTACTACATTTGCATGATGTCTCACAAGTCATGGGTTATGTTTATGGTGGAAAGCTATGCTCACATGCTTAGCATATGATGTATCTTTAATTTTACCTTCCTATGCAATGTCTCACAAATCATGGAATGCCATAGTGTGGTTTCGAATTAAAGATTGATTGGTAGGTCCGACTTAAACACCAAGTAATATATATATTTCATGAGTAGTAGGTCAACACGAAAAATGAGGCAAAATATATCAAGGGCTGCATAGAGATGTAATTAGCAAAAGTTGCTTACTTTAGAATTATTTTTGAATGTCTCACAAGTCATAAGTCCATTGTAAGTTCTTTTAGGCCTTGATTCTCATTAGGAAATGAGATTTTTCAAATTTCTTAAAGGGCTTTGGAATTTATTTAAAATAGTGAAAGAAAAACATGTTTGAAAGTCTATGAATGTGTTTTCTAATATCTATATTCAATCACGTGCTTATAATCTCTTTTTCACCAAGAAGATTTAAAAAATCTCCAAATTGGCTATAAATTCATTTAGTATTATATTAGAAACTAATAAAATAATTGGGCTAAACTTCCACAATTGACTAAACCTCAAGATCATTCTAGATTTCAAGAAATGGATATATATTCTTTGTTAAGGTGCTCTAAGTCAAGAGATATGTGAATAGTTCACGTAAAAAGGTTAGGATATCCTCCTAGCCTATAGTCTCTGGTATCTATTAACTTCAAAAGTCTCACGAACACATGAAACATACCATGGTCTATTACATTCAAGAGTTGTACAGCAAATAAAGTATGAGAAGTTTATGTTGTCAAAAGAGATTTTTCAAGCTAGGCTGAATAAGGGATCATATGTCCTCGACTATGTTCTAAAGATGATTAGATTTGAGAAAATCTTCAACTTGGATGTAATGATAGACAATGATCCCTATGAAAATTTAATCCTCACATCCTTACCAAGTTAAAATGTCTAAAGTGTTGGTCTAGATAGAGACTACCATGACAAGGACAAATCTTTAATGATTACTTTGTTCTCCCATTCTAAAGGCCCAAAAGGTAAGTAGAAAAGGGGCAAGAATAAGAAATATTCTTTTTCAAGAAGAAATAAACATTTAAGGCATCAAGTGGGGTCAAGAAGAATACAAAGGATATAGTTGATGCTATATGTTTCTACTTTGGTGAGAAAGGCCATTGGAAGCAGTATTGTAAGGAATACCTTGCAACCTTTAAGAAAGGTAGTACTTTATTAAAGTACATTTAAGGATAAATTCTTCCTCATGGATATATAATATCATATGTGGTTCTCATCTTTGTAATTTGTTACAAAGAATAGAAAGAAGAATTAAACTTAATGATGGAATATAATCCACCGCTTTGACAAAAGAGCAAGAGTTGCAGCCAAAGCCAATGGCGTATAATAAGTTGGACTTAGGGAATTCCTTATTTGTATTAGACTTTTGTTATAGTGCACCTTGAGAGCATTATTTCAAATTCTCATTTTGGATAGTGAAGGATTTGATATTTTAATATCAAATGGGAAATTGAAACCAATAAAGAATAGTTCTTTAATTGCTCAAGGTACACTAAATAATGGATTATACATTTTTAATTCTGAGCCATCATTAATGTATATTCAACAAAGTAAGAGAAAATTAGATATCTAAGAAAATGCTATGTTGTGGCATGCAAGACTTGAACCTATGTTCAAAATGGAATGAACAAACTAGAAGCCCTCAAAGCACTAAACGTTAGTGGCATAGAGGATCTTTCTACTTATGAATCTTATTTAAAGGGAAAAATGACCAAGATTCATTTTGTAGGACAAACAAAGCGAACCGCAAGTCTTTTGGATTTAATGCATATGTATGTTTGTGGACCACTATGAGTTATTGTAAAATTGGTATTTCATACTTTATTACCTTCGCCAATAATCATACTCGAATTTGAACATGTGTATCTTATGAAGTATAAGTTCGAAGCTTTTCAAAAGTTCAAAGAGTATAGGAATAAAATAGAAAAGCTATTAGGTCTAAGTATTATAGCTCTTCAATTAGATCGATGAGTAGAATATTTGAGTATTGAATTCTTGAATTATCTAAGGAAGAATTGGATTCTTTCTCGATGGACTCCACTCAGTATACCCTAACACAATAGAATAGTTGAGAGGAGAAATTGTATCTTGTTAGACATGGTATGTTCCGTGATGAGCTTTACCAATATGCTTATATTCTTTTGGGGATGTGCCTTAATAATGACAACAAGATTACTAAATGTAGTACCCTTAAAGTTGATGCTAAAAACATCACATAAGATATGGTATGACAAAGCACCTTTTTACTTTTTTCTAAGAGTTGGGGGATCTCCCGCATATGTCAAGAGGTTAGTGAGAGACAAGTTAGATATGAGATCCTCTTTGTGTAAGTTTGTGAGGTACCCACGAGAATTTTTAGGTTATTGTTTTTATGATCCCTCAAAAAAAAGGTATTTGTTTCAAGGATTGCTACCTTTTTGAAAGAGGAATTTCTATTAGATAGAAATGGTATTGTTATTGAACTTGATGAAATTCAAGATATATAATATCCCACAAGTGATAGAAATAAATAAATATCAAGATCCTAGCACACAACCTCTGAGAAGGTTGGACCGAATCAAGATGTAGCACGAAAGGTTTAGCTTTTTTCATGAGATGGGCTAATTAGATGGTGATCCAAAGATATTTTAAAAATGTATGCTGGACATAAATTTTGGACATTAGCCAGATGCTATGAATCTGGAGTGGACTCCATGTATTCCAACAAACTATAGACTTTGGTAGATTCACTAAAGGATATAGTACCCATTGGTTGTAAGTAGATCTATAAAAAAAAGTTAGGAGTTGATGGAGAGGTTATGACCTTTAAAGCGTGACTAGTGCCAAAAGGTTACACTCAAAGACCCAATATAGATTTCAATGAAACCTTTTCACCAATTACTATGCTTATGTCCATTCGGATTATACTTGCTCTAGCCACATATTATGACTTTGAGATATGGAAAATTGATGTGAAAAACTACTTTTCGTAATGAAAACATTATAGAAGAAAGCTATATGGAGCAACCACAAAGTTTTACATCCAAAGAGAGTGAGTAGAAAGTTTGCAAACTCAAAAGGTCCCTTCATAGGTTTAAACAAACATCCCAAAGTTGGAACATATATTTTGATAACATAGACAAATCATTTGACTTTATCAAAAATGTGTATGAATCTTGTGTATATAAGAAGGCTAGTGAGAATAATATACAGTTTATTATGCTATATGTCGATGATATTCTTATAATTAGGAATAAAATAGAAATATTAGAGTGTACTAAAACATGGTTATCTTCATAATTCTTCATAAAGGATTTGGGATGAGTATCCTATGTATTAGGAATACCGATTTATAGAGACAGATCAATTAGGATGTTAGCGCTTTCCCAAACACCATATATTAACAAAATACTAAAGAGGTTTAGTGTAGAGAAATTGAAGAAGGGATTCCTTCCTATGGTACATGGTCTTTATCTCTCCAAGTTTATAGCCCCTAAGATTGATGACGAGAGAGAAAGAATGTCCCACATATCTTATAACTCTGCTATTGTGAGCATAATGTATGCCACTTAATGTATAAATCGGATGTGGCATACGTTCTAAGTGTTACGAGTTGCTTACAATCTGACCATAGTAAACATAACTGGATAGCCATAAAAGTAATCCTTGAGTACTTGAGAAAAGCTAAGGAATTATTTTTGGTATATGGTAATGGAGAATTAAAACTCGTGGGGTTTTCAGATTCTAGTTTCCAATCTAATAAAGATGACCTAATATCCACCTCAAGACTTATATTTTGCCTCAGTGGCAACGCGGTGATTTCCAAATGTTCCAAACAAGATACCACAGTTAATTCTTCCACTGAGGAAGAATATATCGTGGCTTCAAAAGTCACAAAAAAGGGTGTTTGGATGGAAAACTTTATCTAAGAGTTGGAAATAGTGCCTAGCATGCAAAAGCCTAAAGTTGTCTTTTGAAGAAAACATAGGACATAAGCCAATATCTCAACAATGATCCAAACACAAGTAAATGTGTTATCATTTGATCTATGAGATTAATTTATAGAGACAATATTTGAGTGGATATAGTTGACACAAAAAAGAATATAGTAGATCCACTAACAAAACCCCAAACACAAAAAGTCTTTGAAGGACATCTTAAGAAGATGGGTTTCAAGACTATAGGGAATTAGCTTTAGGGCAAGTGGGAGATTTTTGGAATAATACCCCATAGCCAATTAGATTGGCATGTAAACTATTTCAATTGTGATACAATCTTGATTGAATAATATTTATATTAAATAGTTATCTTCATCTTATACTTATTTTAATTTACTAACATTTGGTTGAAGCCCTTAGATCACATAAGACTATGGGACTTGGTCATGCGATGAGTGGTGATCATGAAATAAGTCTTATATGGACATGATCTTAAGATATTCCAAACTATAAAATCTTATGAGATAAGGCACCTAATATTTAGATAGACTTGTGCTAACAATGCATAAATCTAAAGACTTGGATATTACTTCATTTCATGAGCAATTCATGTGAGACTTAGGTATATATTAGTGTGTGCTTATTAGAGAATACGTTCACTGAAGTCCCGACCAAAGAATCCACTGGATAGCTAAAGTGGTAAGTTGGTAGTAGCAAAGTTTACAGCCTATACCGATGCATATAATTAGTCCTTTAACCTGAGGATCTATGTTAACCTTATTTTAGGTCATCACAGTTTGACTCTTCCTTGACCATATAGTGGGTGATTCGAGTTGAGATTGGGTATGGGCTACTTAAACATTTGTGAGATTTAAGATGGGATCCATTTCATCATCATTGTGAAAGGCATGTGCATCTCCTATTATTCTATAATGATCTATTCCAAGAAATCATTGCATAAAGTAGTGTGACAATTTGGAAAAAAATGTTTTCCAAAGATGAGATCAGAAAGAGGAATTGAACATTGGAAATAGAAACATAGTTATCAAAGCTATTAGGAGCTAGCAAAAAACTTGCCCTAGGCCTCTTTCAGGATATGGGAGACGGGAGGATCGTAATTACATGACAATCGTAGAGCTAGAATGGTTCACCAAGAGCACATTCATTTTGACTAATTAGTTGGGCTCCATGGGCTGAAGCTAGACATCAACCATGGACATTGGATATTTTTCAATTAATAGAGATTTATTGAAAGAGTTATTGGTTTAAAGGAGTTTAAATAAAAGTGAATATTTTAATATTCAAAATATCACAATTGTTGTTGCGAGCCTATGTTCAGTGAATAGAAGAACCTCATAGGTCACATATAAAAGCATAAAGGAAGTTCTATTTGATGTGAAGAATTTTCTAAAGAGTTAGAAAGTTCATTGTTGGCATTTTTCAAAAAGAAATAGGTTAACTAACTTTTTGGTCATTTTGGCTTGATTAATTTAATTGTTAGATTAGTCAAAATAATTTAAAGAGTTAAATTAGATAAATTAAATTAAGGAGTTAATTTAATCAGTGCCATAGGACAATTAATTAGTCAAATTAACTTAAAGAGTTAAGTTGATACCTTCTAACTTAAAGAGTTAAGTTAGTTGACTTAAGAATTTAGGTCAAACCAATTAAATAAATTAAAGATTTAATAAAATTAATATGAGGAATTAGTTTTGGAGGGAAATTCAAATGCAATTTGATTGCTAAGTTGGCAAATCCCCTAATGGAGGGTGTGATGCCAATTGGTATCACAACATCCTCTCTATAAATAGAGAGGTGGCTAGCCATAAGGAACACAAGAATGTTATATTCTCTTTTTCCCTCTAAAAAGTGTAATTCACTCATGCTGAAGTTTCACACCTTCCACACCAATTTTCTCTCCAATTTTTCCATATCTACCCCTCCCTCTCTTTCTTTTGATTCTCATGCTAATTAGAGGTGGATTTAAGCTCTCTTTGGGTGTGTAGATCATAACATTAGAGGATTCCCATTTAGGGAGTTTGTGCTCTTGAAGATCTTCTACTATCTAAATTCATGCTTTAATTTGGATTTTATGGGATTGATTCATGTGATAAATTGATCTTAATCACCAAATTCTTGATTCGAATCATGGATTTGAGTGATTGATTGTTTTTGTATGTGGTTCCTTTGTTGATGAATTGAAATACGCGAATATGCATATTAATTATTGATTCATTTGTTAATATGATTTTGATTCATAGATGTTAATGTTTAATGTTGATTTAGCACTAATTTATGTTATATGATGATATAGCATGTTTAATTTGGCCTTAAGATATTTTGGTCATTTTTTGATACATTTGGATTTGAGTTAATTGGAGATTCTTGGAGAATGTTGATTTTTACTTGTACTTAATTTTTTAAGCATGTTTGAATACTTTGATTTTCAATTTTTAAAGATCTTTATAATCTAGAAATTTATCAAAAATTTGTATGAAATGATGTTATAGAGGTGTCCATATAGTTTGGAGTGGCAAAAACACAAAATAGTGCTTATAAGGTTGATTGGTGTATGTTGTGGCCAAGCTGCCACCCTACTTGGTAGCAGCCAGGTACAGCCATGAGCATGCCTTGTGCATGCCCGCTATGTGCCTGGCTGGCCGATTAGGTAGTGGCCCACCTAAGATCACTTTACAACCCATTTTTATGCTATTTTGGTATTTTTGACCGATCAACTTGATTATTTCATCCTTATTTTGATGCACAAATATTATGTAATAGTTCAAAGCAACGCAAGACATTTTTGCATGCTTTTAAAAGTCTTCTTAAAGTTAATCTTTAGTTAAATGCAAAAATGATTTGTAGAAGTGTTATGCTTATTTTTGCTAGTTAATTAATTGTTTATGAGATAAGTATTTAATTTGTTGAATTGAATGTCAATTCTTATGTATTGTTCATTTAATTGTTGAATGGGTGATGAATGTATGGGAATGAACATGATATTGTTTTTATTTGTTTCAAAATTGTTGAAAAGGGTTGTATTAAATTACTGTTTGCAAGCCTCTTAACTTCTATTTTGTAAATGTTATGAGAGTAGAATTACTACATGTGAGGATTTACTTTCTCATTAATTATTGGTATGAGATAAGAAGACCATTAGAGGTATGAAGACCCATGAATGTATGAGATACATTTATGTAATAATTAGATTTAATCAACCTATTTAAAATCAACTAAGTAGCATACCTATGGCTTTAAAGTGCACAACTTAGTTAAAGCTTATGATCATTCCAACCTGGGAGCATGCTACGTGCATTTACTTATTTATACTTTCATTATCCCATTGATGTATGTGATGCATGGTTAGGATATAGAAAACCTAAATAAGAGAAGATAAAAATGATGAGATCTTTTTAAGCAAGAAAATCCCTCCACTAAGAGAAATCTAAGTGCTTTCAAAATATTAAGTTAAAATGGATACAAATTAAAAAACACTTTTAATTAATCCATGCCTTCTACCAATAGTATGTAACATGAGATGCTACTATATTTACGTGATGTCTCATAAGTCGTGGGTCATGTTTATAGTGAAAAGCAATGCTCACATGCTTAGCATACAATGCACCATGATTTAACAGTTCCTACACATTGTTTCACAAGTTGTGGAATGCCATTGTGCAATTCCAAATCAAAGATTGATTGGTAGGGCCAATTGAAACCCCTAATAATATAGATGTCACATAATTCATGGGTCTACATAAAAAGTAAGACAAAATATACCAATGGTTGTGTTATCAATTGATATATGATATCAATTGTAGAGACAACATTTAAGTAGAAACGATTACCTTAAAAGAGAATATAGTAGAATCACTATCCCTCCCCCTAAATGCAAAAGGTCTTTAAAGGACATCTTCGAAAGATAGGCCTTAAGGCCATGGGAAATTGGTTTTAGGGCAAGTGGGAGATTGTTGGAATAGTGTCCTGCAGCCAATTGGATTTGCATGTAAACTATTTCACTTGTAAGATAACCTTAATTGAATGATATTCTTATTTTAATGGCCATATTCATCTTATGTTTACTTTACTTCACTAGCATTTAGTTGAAGCCCTTAGATCACACATGGCTATGGGTTTGGGTCATGGACTAGGTGGTGATCATGAAATGAGTTTTACATGATCATAATCTTAAAATATTTCAAGTCAAAGAATCTTATGAGACATGGCATCTAAGATTTCAATAGATTTGCACTAATTATGTATAATCCAAGGGGTTGAATATTGCTTTGTTTCATGATAAAATCATGTTAGACATAGGTTCATGTTAGTAGGTGCTTGTTAGACAACTAGTTCACTAATGATCCACCCTAAGAAACCACTAGATAGTTGTAGTGGCAAGTCAGTAATGGCAAATTCTTTAGCTTAGGCTAGTACATATAATTAGTCTTTAACTTGAGGATCCATTGTAACCTTGTGTTTAGGTTCTCATGCTTTGACTCTTTCTTAACTACTTTGCAGGTCATCCGGATTGAGGTTTGGTATGAGTTATTTAGACATAGAGGTTTGTGAGATCCAAGATAGGATCTATCTCTTTGTCATTGTGAAGGATGAGTGTATGCTTATGTATTCTATAATAATCAATTCCAAGGAGTCCTTATGCAAAGTAGTATGACAATTTGAAAAGGGAGTATTCCAAAGATAATGTCATAAATTGGAATCAAATATTAGGAATAGAAACATAGTTATCAAGACTATTAGGGAGCTAACAAATATCTTGCCCTAGGTCTTTTTTGGGAGATATGAGATAAAATAAAACCATATTTGCATAGCAAGCATAGAGCTAAAATGGTTCACCAAGAGCATATTCATTTCAACCAATTAGTTGGACTCCATGGGCTTGAGATTAGATATTGACGATAGAGATTGAATACTCATCAATCAATGGAGATTAATTGAATTGAGTTATTAGTTTCAAGAAATTTAAACTAATATGAGTATTTTGATATTCTAAATATCACAAGAGTTGTGAGCCCATTTGCAATGAATGGTAAAACCTAATGGGTCACACACGAAAGTCAATACAAAGTTCTATTTGATGTAGAGAATTTTCTAAGAATTAGAAAATTCCTAGTAATCAATTTTTGTGGAGGAAAATGGTTGGCTAATTTTTGGTCATTTTGTTTTGATTGATTTAATTGCTAAATTGATCAAAATAATTTAAGGAGCTAAATTAGACCTATTAAATTAAATTAAAGAGTTAATTTAATTGGAGCCATATGACATTTAATTAGTCAACTTAAGGGGTTAACACTTTCTAGTTTAAGGAGTTAAGTTAGTTAACTTAAGGTGTTAAGTTAACACTTTCTAGTTTAATATAATTAATATGAAGAATTAATTTTGGAGGAAAATTCAAATGAAGTTCATTTGAGGTGCATTTAGAATTTATTTGAATGACATTTCATGAGATGAAATAAAAACTCCAAATTAAATTTAAATTTCACATGAAAATGACCTTGTTTAGTTAGCACCTAACCTCATGAGAGGTGTGATGTCAAATTGCATCACACATCCTTCTCTATAAAGAGGAGAGAGGTGGTTGGTCAAATGCTTCCTTCCAAAAGTGTTATCCATTTATACTTTGAAGTTTCACACATTCTTCTTCACATTTCCTCCAAAATTCAGCCTTAATCTCTTCTTCTTCCTCAGGTGTTCCATCTCACTAGAGGTTGATTAGATCTTGCATATGGTGTGTGGATCATTTCATTAAAGGCTAGACACTTGGATAGCTTTGTTCTTGAAGATCCATTATAGCAAAGAAAGTTTGGTGGCGAATTTGGAGCACTTGTCGATTTTTATTTTTGCTAAAATTTTTTGTAAATATTCCTCAAGGTGTTAGGGAGGTGCTGTTTGAATTTTAGCTAGATTGGAGGTGCTTTTCTAGGGGCAAAGTTGCTGGTTTCTACTACACCAAGAGGAGATAGTTTTGAAGAGTTCAACCTTGTCTTCAATTCTTCCATGGATTTAGTGATGTAGGTATTTTTCCTCGTCCAAATCCATCTTAACAACTTGATTTGGTCCTTTGATGGAGTGTAGTCTAGTTTTGATTTAGCTATTTTTACTCTATTACTTGGATCTTTTTGCTATACTCTCCATCAGTGGTGATCATGAAATAAGTCTTATAAGGTCGTGATCATAAAATATTCTAAGTCGTAGAATCTTATGAAATAAGGTATCTAAGATTTGAAAAAACTTACACTAATGATGTATAAATCTAATGAGTTGGAGATTGCTCTATTTCATGAGCAATTTATGTTAGACATGGGTGCATGTTAGTAGGTACTTGTTAGAGAATAAGTTTATTGAAGACCCATTTGGAGAATTCAATAGATAACCAAAGTGGCAAGTTCTCAGCTGCCAAAATAAAAAGGCTGCTAAATATATTCTTTTAGCAACTAAAAGCAATATGGTCGCAGAAGTTAAATTACACAAATTTTTCTGTGACCAATCAATAATTTGTTGTTACAAATGATTGCTATAATTAGTCCACCTTAGGTTGTGGTATAATAGCCAAATTTGGAGTTTTTAGAAAACATTTCTGTGGTCGCTATATATGAACACTAATTGCGATCAATATAGCAACAAAATATTGAATGGTCACAGTAAGTCTTTTAAATGATCATCAACAACCAATAAATTTGGTTGCTAAAGATACATGTTTAATTATTTAGCTATTTAAACTTATAGCAACAAATATTATATGCTCACTAAAAAAATACTTACAACAAGCAAATTTACATGGTTGCCAATAAGTTATTCATAATAAAACAATATAATAAACTTTATTTCTAATTATTTCTTGAGAAAATATATATAACTTTAGATTTGACTCTTTTTAACTTATTAAATTGATTTTAAGGTAAACTTAATTCAAAAGATTATTTTAAATATACAAAAAAATAATTATAATATTAATAAAAACAATTATAATATTAATTGAATTTTAATATTTTAACTTAAACTTGAGTCTTTAATTCAACATACTTTCTTTTAAAATATATTTAATTGGGTAACTTAATTTAAAATATGTTTAGTGGAATATGCAATAGAATTTTTTTGCTCCTTTATAAAAGCAAGCAATAGATAGAGGTTAAGGCCATGACCCCAACCTATAGATTAATCCCAAAAATTAAATTACATACAATGAGTGCATTAAGTTATATACAATGAGTAGAGTTTTTTAAATAAGGTTCAGAATAGTGTTTAAACTAAAATAAATTAAAAAGTATTTACTTCATTTACATCATATCAAAAAAGAAAGAGAAGCATATCTCTAACAAGGATCAAAATGTGCAAGGTTCTACATCCCATTCCAGTTGAATTTCCATTGATTAAAGTTAACATTGAATTTCAAGTGAACATTCTAATAGATTTTCAGCATTAAAATGCCCAAAAAATGACCAACGATTGAGTCCACAATATGGAAAATGTTTAGCCATCAGGTGTCCAACAGGTGACCAAGTTCAAACCCTTTCTCTAGCAAAGTTTCAATATTTAATGGGCGCCTAGCTGGAATGGAGCAATGTCACTGTGTATTGGATTCTTTTAGCACAACTACAAATTGTTAAGACCATGTTTGATAAGTGAGATTAGGCTAGATAAGCTATTATAATTTAGCCTAATATCATATTTGATAGGAGATGTTACAAAAATAGGCTAGCCTATTTTTCTTGCCAGCCCACCACTATAGCACTTATTAAGATGGATTAGAATTGTGGGTTGGGAGATGCAATTGGATAATTGCCTCCCCCTACTAAAAATGTTCACCCTTTCATGTCCTCTTTTTTTTGCTTTAATTCCTAATGTGCCCTCTAAAAAATCAATTTCATGAAGACCCTTTTCTCGGCTCAAACATGGTTGCCAAAATCACAAGCATTTTCCCCTCTTTCTTTTTGAAGCCCTAGTTCCTCTCTCGTTCAATCGATGATCCACTACAACCATACAACATTTTGTAAAAATAATGTGCAAATTTCATTGCCCAATAGGAAATGCCATGGAGGACTAGCATTTGCCCAATTTTTCCAATTTTTTGTTTTATTTTTCCTTATTTCTTTGTCAAATATTAGAATAATCATTCCTTCTTTTTTTGTTTTTCTATCATATTTTTAGTTGGGCATTCGTTACATAACCACTTCATGGAGGCATAAGAAGTTGTTCACATTTAAGGCTAGAAAATTCCGAGGTATTTGTCTTATTGCTTGAAACTATATTTTTACATTTGTAGAAATTGTGATTGTATGTATGGTTGAAGACTGTTGTTGAATGTGAGGGCTAACTACTAACTATTGGTGCTATGAAGGAATTTAAACTTTTGAGTTGGTATTGGATTGCTCTTAATAAAATTTTATGTTTTTTTTTCATTTCATGGAATTATTTATTGTCAAGATGTTACATACTATGAGTCGTTTCGATTTTTGGCAACTTTTAAGAAGTGGATTTTTTTTTCTTTGATTCTGCATATGCATTGCACAAATGTTTGTCTATGGTTGCACATATACACTATACATGATTTAATCATGTATTATATGCTATTTTTGCATTATTTTGAGTGACCATAAATGCTATAATCTGAAGATTTGCTGCTAGAACTAATGTTAGTGTACGGAAAATTTGATTGTTTGTTGTTAGAGCTTATTTGTCTATAGGAAGATTTGTCATGGAATGTAAATAATGAATAGGGAATAAGATTGCATAATGAACTTCTTATTCCTTGTTCCAAGTGTTTTGAATCCCGATTGTTAACCAATCAAAATATCATAATCCAACCAAAACAACATTAAGAGAGGTTAACAACAAAAGAAAGACAGTTCTGAGTTCAAAAACAAACTTAGAATTGACAATTTTTCTCCTCTCCTAGTATTTTCTCCATAGACAACCTTTTCCTTTTTTCTTGTTCGTTCTACATTTTGTTAACCTTTGTCTTGGCCGAAGAAAGATCCTAGAATTCATGACTTGGTATTTTGGGGTGTTGGTTTCAAATCCATGGCTACAGAATCAATTGCTGGAGAAAATGTTGAGGTTGAAACATGTCCAAGAGACTCTAATAGCACAAAAAAATAGTGTTTCTTTGAGATTCCTATCAGAATTTGGATGGCGAAGTTGATTTTGAACTCTTTCTTAGGCTAAAAATAATTCAAGCTTTGTGTTTATATGTTCATTTAGATTTTGATTGTGAGAATATATAGGTATGTGTCCAAAAGAATATTCAAGAGATTTTGAAAATTCAGTGATAAAGAGAGCTGAATCTCACTTCTTTGTTTGCTTGTTTTTTTTTTTTTTTGAATTTATGAGAAAAATGTAATAAAAATGAAGGATCAAAAGAGTTGAATTGATATCTTTCCAATTTTCATTTTGTAAACCTCTATCTTGACTTGTATACAATTAGTCCGTTGTTGGTTTTTTATTGTATGATCCGACACAGGTTGTTTTTGTTGGTGATTTTTCTTCTAATAAAAAATTTCAAGCTTCATGAGATTTGTCTAAAAGGAATCTTCAAGTATCATAGTGTTAATTTTCTCATTTTGATCCCACAAAAGTGAATTCTTTAAGTGGCTTTCTCCACTTCAATTCTTTTATGGATTATTTTGTGACAGGTTTATTTAAAGCTTTAAGTGCTACTTTGGCACTACTTCATATGATAAATGAGTCGGAGAAGGCTTTGTATGTGGCACACATCAATAAATATTTGGTTGAAGATGAGTTCTTGAAAAGATACCTTCCCAGAGATCCAAAAACCAATGATATCTTTGAGATTGCCAAGGATGGAGTTCTTATTTGATGATCAATTTTCGTTACATTCCATGTTTTCATTTACTTAAATATGCTGAGTTTTGCTTGAAATAAATATATTAGAAATGTGTCTATTGGTTGCAGTAAGCTTATTAATGTTGCTGTACCTGGAACATTTGATGAAAGTGTGATAAATACAAAGAGGATGCTCAATCCGTGGGAAAGGAATGAGAATCATATGCTATGTCTTACCTCTACTAAGGCAATTGACTGTACAGTTGTAGGTATAACGACTCAAGATTTTATTGAAGGAAGGGTATGTTACCCAGTTCTTTTGAAAAGTAAAAGCTAATATGGTTTGTGGGATTGTAATATTCTAATATTTCATTCAATTTTATGGTTGGATTATGATATTGTGACAAGAACTACAACATTATGGTTGGATTTTGATATCATTGTTAAACTTTATAGCATAATTTTTTATTTGACAAGAATGAATAATTTTAAGACAGAATTCTTCCAAAATTGACTATCATTCATCTTGGAATTTTGATTGAGTACCTAATTGAAACTAATATTCAACATATTCAATACTTGTTGTGGGACTACATTAAAGCATCAATAAAAGGACCTACTAGTAGCAACTATGTTATCTAATGTCAACAGTGTACGGCAGACACTACAAATCAAAAAAAGAAAAAAAAAGATTAAGCAGTTGGAATAAAAAGGAAATTGGAAAAAACAAACTAAAAAAAAACAAGAAAAAAAATCAAGATTAAACTGCTAGTATAAGAAGGAAAATGGAAAACTTCATGAAGGATGCATCTCTTTAGTTCATTAAAGGATAATTTTGTTATTTAAACATCTAATATCATACATCAAACATGCATTAGAGATTAAGCTAGATTATAGTTGCACTTAATTATAACACAATCTTATATATCAAACATACTAATAATTATTTGATTTTATATAATTTTTATTTATTCAAATCTTCACTACTGTATACATTCTAAATCAAACATGCCCATATCATATTCAAATACTAATATCTTTGTCTTAACACAAACACTAAAGCTTTTTTTTTTTTTTTTTAGTAAATACATCACCTGAACAGCCAAATTAGCAGGAAAAAAGTATTCCCATAAACGCCTCTATGTCCCTGCCACACTGCCTCTCGCTATTTTCTGAAGCACTGTCCCTTTTCCTTTCCCTTTCCCATTGAACCAAAATGTACCTATTTGTTTGTTTCTCTCTTCATTCCCTTGAGTTGCAGCAAGAGCAGATACGCTCATGGGGCCAGTGATAGGAAAGTATCCATCATTTATTGATGGGAATGGTGGAATGGGGAATGGAAAGAGTGATATCATTAAACACAACAGACAATGCAGAGATGTGACGTTTCTTGTGGTATTCACTGCCTTTTGGGTCGCAATGATTGTGAACTCCAACTTTGGTTTCAACCAGGGAAACCCATTGAGGTAAGTAGCCAAAAAGCTGTTTGCTTTTTTACCATTTTCTCCACACGGCAGATGGGTCTGCTCCACCTTTTTGCTACCCTAATCTATTTTCTTGTAGTCATTATTACCAGAAAAATGTTTTCTTTTCCCTTCTCTTCGAGTTAAGAAAAACTTTGCATCTTTTGCATTTGATAGTTTCATGGCTTTAGTTTTTATTTCTCATGCTTTTCTTCTTTTTTGTTTTAGGATGTTTGAAACCCTCCTTTTGCGCTTCTGGGATATTGTCGACGGGTGTTAGAGACAGAATTCTTGGCTTTGTGTGGCCTTTTAATGTTTTATAAACTTGGGATGTAAGTGGCTGTCTCTGAAATGTTTAACCGTAAGTGTGTGAATCTTGCCATCTTTTGGCTGCCACCAGAAATGTGCTATTTCCCGTTTACGGATTCTTTCATTCGGGTACTTTTCTGTCTAATGTTGTTAAGTTTTAAAAGCTATTAGGGACTGGAGATGCTAGAGAAAGAATCATTTTTGGATTAGATGTAGCAATTCCATTTTTTTTGTATTTGTTTTTGTAATGGTTGCTTTATTCTTTCATTCCCCTTATGTAGTTGCTTTCTGTATGTTGTGGTGTGGCAGGCTAAATAATGGGCTGGACTATAAAGGGAATGTCCGTGGTTATAAACATGGTGATCCAGATCTCCATGAATTGGAACTCAGATATTGGTTAAACCCTAACCAGGTTTACCAAACTGGTTTAAAGGATAGCAATTTCCAGCTCTCCAATGCTCGGAGTATTTGCTTGATGGACTATCCTATCCCATCTGAAGACTTACTTAATTGGGTCTGTAACTATCCGAATGGAGATATTCATCTCTTAGTTGGTGACTGGATTGATAGAAATTATGATTATTTTGCAGACCTTACCCCTGAGCTCAGGAACACTTCTCTTGGGCTTTAGGGTCTCTGCAATCTTGTTATATTTCCTAGTGTCAATGGTTAAGTTATACACTTATTGGCCTTTTGCATTTGGAAAATGCCATGAATAAGGTAAAGCTATTTAGCATGTTGTTACATGATTACATTTGCTATGCTTGTAATTCCGTATTAATATCAAAAATTGTTTTTGAACACTTGGTATTGAAACTCTATTGTTCAACTTCCTTTGTCAGTTTATTGGACCTGCCAGTTCATTGCGTGTGCATCAAATATATCTTTGAAACAATGGGAGCAGATGGGTGTAGTGAAAGTCATAGAGGATATTGCAATTGATAAATCAATCCACAGATCAATTAACTCTCGGTCATCAGTACTAAAGTTTATATGAACTAAGACATTTCCTGTCACTAAGCCTGTAGAAGCATGTAAAACTGACTTGGAGCATGAGAAACCAATAAGCATGTGAAACTGGTCTGGAGCATCAGGAACCAATTTATCCTCAGTTTCCATCCTAACTATTGAAGACATTATATGAAACATTCCTGAAAATTGGGTATCTTAGTTCATGATTTCTTCTGTTCAAGTAAAGTTTTAAGCAATGCTTACCAAGATTACCATCTTCATGTGTCTTCATGAAACTTCATGCTGTTGTGGATTTCTGGGCAATGTTCCGAATATAAAATACTTAGACTCAATTTCATGTTCTGCAAAGATTTGGAATCTTACAATTTTTGGGTTATGCCGCAGCCATTTCATTCAGTTTACAAAAAGTGCCCTTTCTGTGTATCTGCAGAGATATGTGGATGATGTTGGAAGATCTTGACCTGCACTGCTTTTTTGCGAAGGATTTCTGCCTATATTCCTATCTATCATATGGCTTTTGATGATTCGAGATTTTGTTGCCGTGATGTCATGGATTACTGTCATTGTTTTCAATATTCTCATTATATCCGCGACCATGTTCTACTGTTTGAAAGGTTAGCAGATCTCTTCTTGACATTTCTTTACAGGCTTATTGGAAATCAAACTGGATCCTTTTTGCTCTTTCTAAGTTTATATTTGATTCATTATAATAATATTAGTTTAATACAAAAAAAGTTTGATTGTTAATCTCTAAACTACAAGAAATGGCGATCATAGCAGAAGTAATTTTGCTCTTTCGGTATTCTCCAATGCCTCAAAAATATGGCTGAAGCAAGAAGAGTTTGCATTATATAACAACCTTCAATACATTAGTTTTTTTATTTACGTATCATATCATATTAATTGTATTCTCACACTGCAATGCGCGCTAATATGAGCATATTGAGCAGCGTAGTTAGGTACTTTGGTGACCTGAGGACAAGAAATGTAGTCTTTATTACAAGTGCAGAGGTGGATTAATTGTATTAAAATTTGACTTGGATATAGGTTCTTATATCAAAACAATTGCATGATAATAGGAACAAGGAACAATGGGCAGAGATACATTCATTTTGTCGTAGGATTTAAGTGAGCAGAACCTCCATTTAGAGTTTCAAAACATTACCTGAGAAATTGGAACATTCGAGAAAAATATCAACCAGATGCAAATTGACAAACTTTTAGAGAAAGATTGCATATAGATGAATCTACTGATAGACAAATGAGGCCGGTTAACTTGAGCTATATATGACCGTGAAAAGGAATGGAAACCGTAGTCGTAAGGATGATTCTCAATGGCTTGGCCCTTCAACCATTGCTAGGGTTATGGCTGTTTCTTTCTCCACAATTAAAGGGAATACCATTCTAATATCTTTGTCAACCTTTTTCTCCTAGGTGGCAGAATTCTAGACTATTGAATGTTTGATCTGTTCTTCTTTGACTATAACATATATAAATTAAAGCCACTCAGAGGTCGCTTAGAACCTAAAACCTTCATGTAGTTCGAAAAGTGGATTGTACTTGCACGTTGTGGTTGACTCGATGTAGAAGAAAAGAATTCATTGTAAAAATTCAACCAGTTAGGATGCCATGGCGTTGGGAAGTAGCCATATATGCCTTCTAAAGTAGCCTGACTGGTCTTCATGTGAAACTCTTGTGGTGGAACTTCGAAAACAAAACTAGATTGAGATGAGATCAACAACTTTTCTTAAAAAGGTTCTACACCTGCCTAGCTTTCGTTGCTCCTATGGGGCCAGGATTAAAGAGATCACTTTATGTTGTCTAGCAATAGTCCTTTGTTAGTTTTCATATCATCAGCACGGCCAGCAATAGTAATGGTATTAGAGTTGAGGACTAGTATATATAAAGTAAAATGATATTCAAGCCTCTTTTAAGTATCTTCATTATGTGGTAATGATGTTGATATGTTAGCTTTGTTCATTTTTGCCGTGCAAAATATTTCCATATATAATATATGTGATTCCTTATCATATGTATTTACTTATTTTCATATTTCTCTTCTCTTCATGTCAACAAATTTCCATATATATAGCATATATAACTTTTTATATTAATTTTTGTAACTCCCAATATTTATATATAATTTTTGTAACTTCTTCATTATATTGTTTAATGGTTAGTTCTAATGTTTTTATGCAATGCATTGATTACTACATGAAATTTAATTTTATAGCTCTCTCTCTCTCTCTCTATATATATATATATGTATAATAATAATAATAATAATAATAATAATAATAATAATAATAAATGTTAAGTTAATCTATTAATATTTAGTTTGACTACATAATGAATGTTAGTATATTTATACCAAATGTACCATTTTTATTTAATAAAATTTGTTTTCAATTGATCTTTTCAAAATTTATTAATAAAACTTTTTATATGTTTAATACTTACTTGCCTTTAATCCATGCCTTTAAAATTTTAATATCTTGCCTTTAATCATCTATTATTACCTTTAATATCTAAGAATAATTGATATATCATAATTTAATTCAAAAAACTATATCTTCGAATAAGTCGTTATTGCTTCTTTATATTTAGTTAAAAAAAAAAGGCTTGTTATTACCTTTAATTTAGGGATATAAATGATTCAAGCTAGAGCCAAGCTTAGCAAAATTTCAAGCTCGAGTTTGGCTCTTTTTTAAACACATGAGCCCGAGTTCGAGTTCAATTTCATTGAGCTTCAAATTTTAGGTTCAAGCTTAAGTTCGAGCTTGATAAACTTATAAATATCAAGCCACAATCAAGCCTAAGCTTGCTTGAGCTCATCTAGCATTTTTCACATTCAACGTGCGAATTGGAGCTTGAGCTCATCTGGATTAGTTTAGTCCTCATTATTTCTTGTAAAACTCTTAAGAAATACTATCTATTAACAATTTCAACAAGATCATCAATTTTCTAGAAGTCAATCAATTTTTTATAATTTCAAGTTATTGTTTTAACTTTTGAAGTTTGAATATTAAAATATAAAAATAAATTTGTTATGATAATGATAAATTTCATTTCATACTTGCATTTTTATATTTGATAAACATGCATTAATCATATCTAATATATCATATGATGAAATTTGTTGTATAATTATATATATTTTTATAAAATTATTTGATTTGAAAATTTTATATTTTTCTTTGAATATATCATGCTATTATATTTTAATATTTTACAAATTATAAATTAGTATCTTATAAATTATTATTTATCATTTAATAAGTAATATATAAATGAATAAATGAATTATAGTTGAAAATTACCCCAATATGTGGCACATATTTTTTGAAATATTATTTTCGTATATTATTTAAAAAAATAATAGGGTTCATGAGCTGATTTGAGCCCTTGAGTCACCATATTAAAGCTCAAATTTGGCTCAGTTCCAAGCTCAAGCTAAATAAGCGTGGCTTAAACTTAAGTAATCTCAAGCTTGAGCTATGCTTTCTCCAGTTGAGCCAAACTGTCTCGCGAGCTGGCTCGGTTCATTTTGCACCCCTAGCCATTATTGCTTTTCTATATTAAATTCAAAAATTTTTACCTTAATTTAATATTTCCTAAATTATATTTTATGTCACAAATAGATATTTTAATTAAGTTTAGTTCAGTAATTTAAGCTCATAATCTTTACAAGTAATACATACTAAAAATAGCTGAACATGCAATACGCCAATATTTAAAGGTACAAAAATATTTTTTTCTTTTGTTTCACCTCTATAGGTTTTGTTTTTGCATGTGTTTTGTAATTTTTTATATGATTTACTGATATAAATAAATTTTTATGTTTATGAGCTAGGTTAATTTACGAAAGGAATTTGAAGTCTTGATTTTGTGGTAAATTAAAATTTTATGCATTTGGTTGATTTTTTTTATACTTTTTTGTATTTTGATTTTCCTTTAACCCATGATTTATTTATTTTTTTATTAGTTTCTTAGTTTGATGCTCTAAGAATATTTTATTAATTTAATTATTTATGGAATTTGAAAAGTAAGTTTTTGTGCAACTTAATAATAATTATGAAATAATTATTTAGAGAAGCCGTAAAAGTTATTTTTTTTCTTATATTTGTTTTGTTTGAATTTATTCTTTTAAAAAGAATTTAGTTGTTTTCAATTATTGAATTAAAAGTGTGGGAGATTGTCCTACCTCACATATGAAGAAAAGCGTTTAAGGAATAGACAGGCAATAGATGCTTGTTTTGCTTTATGCCCATTGATTTGACACAAAAAGAATTATATTTCTTATTAGTAAATGAAATGTGCTTTATACTGATATGGATCCTAAGGCATGTCATCAGTTGCTCTCATAGATAAATTCTTTTTGGATTGAAATAAAAGTGTAGGAGATTGTCTTAGTCCACATAAGAAATATAAATTTAATTTCCAATCTGTTAGCATGATTTGAGGCTGATTTCAGTTAGCATGATTTAAGGCAGCATGATTTGAGGCTGATTTCAGTTAGTATGATTTAAGGCAGCATGATTTGAGGCTGATTTCAGTTAGCATGATTTGAGGCCTATTTGAGGCTGGATTAGCATATTTCCTTTTTTTGTTTTCACACAACTCTTGTATATATATAGGTGCCACTCTTTGTATAAATTCAGAGAATGATATACACAGAAATATATTTTCTCCCTCCCTCTTTCATGGTATCAGAGCCATTTCTTTTTACTGTCTGAAATCTGTCTCCTTTTTTTTTTTTTCTTATATCTGATATCTGATATCTGTCCCTGCCATACCCTTCTTTGTTCTGTTACCAACAACTTCTCCATCATGGACAAATCTGATGTTGTCAAGCCAATAACAACTATTTTGACAGGCTCTAATTATAATCTCTGGGTACCGGGCATGAAAAGCTTTCTGATTGGTCGTAAACTCTGGCGAATTGTTACCGGGGA
>JACGDI010002959.1:1770611-1807376 GCA_014898725.1 Jacaranda copaia
ACAAATTCAGAGAATGATATACACAGAAATATATTTTCTCCCTCCCTCTTTCACAATCATTTGAAGGAAAATTAGCTATTTTTTCTTTTTTTTTAAACTGAAAAATAAGGTAGAATATAAAATTTGATGTGTGCTAATTTATGTTTGGCTTAGCTTATCATCTTCTATTGCATATTGGTTTCTCATTGGAAACTAGAAAGAATTTTCTTAAGTAGTAATAACTAAGAATAAAAACCTAAGGGAAGATGACTAATTTTGATAAATGAGTTTGATGATATTGTTTAGTAATAGGGGCTCCTAGGCTTCCTTGCAATTGGCATAACCCAGTTCAAGTATAAAAGAAGGTAGCTTCTTTTCGTATTCTATAATAAATATTTTTATGAATATTAATATCAAATATAATAAATATTTTTAGTGTAAATTTCTTTGTAAAAATTTCTAATTAGTTCAAGATATGAATATCACTAATTTGAAGTTATATCTCCTGGCAAGAATATTCTAAGATCCAGAAGTTTATTTGTAAACATCATTAATCCATCCATATGTGTGTGTGTATTTATATTAAGTTATATTCCTTGATGCAAGCATACAATTCCCTACTAGTAATTTATACTAAAAATAAACAAAAATATGCAATTCAAATATATTTAAAGATACAAAATTATCGTCTTTCTTTTTTCTTCATGTTTATAGGATTATAAGCTTGGTGTATTTGAATCTTACTTTTTTTCAAATAATGCATGTATTTTGTAATTTACATGTAGTTTTTCAATTTTATAAATTATTATATTGATGACACGGGTTAATTTATAAAAGAAATTTGGAGTCTCAATTGTGTGGTAAGTTATTTTATTTCTACTAACTACATTAATATTTCTTAGGTTGTCTTCAAAAATAATTTAAACATACAATTTACTATTTAAAAATAAAGCAATATTTATTTTTTTTCCACCCCTATAAAATCATTTTCTTTGTGATTTAAACTTAATTTTTCTTAAAAATGCATGTATTTTATAATGTTTAGAATATTTTTTTTAATATTTTTAATTTTTATATTTATGTATCATGATAATTTAGAAAAAAATGAATTGAATAATGATTTAAGTATTTTTCTTATATGGTAGTGATGTGGATAAGTTAATTTTATCCATTTTAACCATGCCAACATATTTTTATTTTTGATATCCTGTCAATATATGTTTTAATATTAATATAAACAATATATTAATTCATCTTTTTAACTATATGTTTATTTTTAGTAAATAGTCAATATATAAATATATATCGATATATATGTAACATTTTGTAATAATTTTTGTACCTTTCTTTATCAATATACATTTTTTGTGACTCCTTTTTATATTGTTTAATGGTTATATTTTTTTTAATACAATTATGGATGAACATATACACATCTATGTATAAACATATCTTTCCCAACTATGCTAAAATATTAAATCCTAATTAAACTAATGCCATCTTCCCTGATAAATCAACAAAAGAATCATCTCACTGCACCCTTCCTTGTTCATTATCCCCTACTCCCATCTGAAATATTAAATTCTAATTAAATTGTAAATGCCATCTTCCCAGATTAATCAACAAAAGAATCATCTCACCACACCCTTCATCTCTTGTTCCCTAATTTGGTCCTCATCCTTGATTACCAATCTCAAAACCTAGTTTCTCACTCAAAAATTTTATTTGAATTCTATTTCAGTCAGGCATGGGAGTTAAATGCGTGAGGATTTGCTAAAAACAGCGGTTGCTTGTGAAGAATTTGCAGAAAACAAAGGTAATCCAGCATGTTCTTTTTGCTTCTAGTTTTTGTTAGAGACATGATTGCCACACTTTTTTAGTATCCCTTTATGATGTTCCAAACTTTGTGGGTTTCTTTGTGATTTGGAGTAACATTGTCCTCTTTTTGATTGAATCTTACAATTTTCCCTAAACTAATTGCTGCATGCTAGTCTTTTAAATGCCTTGCCTACCAACCACTTGTTTGGAATTATGGTAAAATTCCGAATGTCTTTATGTAATTTGTTATGAGGTGGTAGCAGTCTTGCCTTACAAATTTAGCAACTCAATTTGATGCAGTAAAACCAGAGAAAATTTGATGCTGGTGGGAACAATATCTTACATTAGTTAATGCATGACAACAAGTTTTAGTGTCGTCCCCTCAGTTTAGTTAGGTGTTCCATATTTAGGGGACAATTAAAAAATTGTAGAATCTAGAAACACATTAGCATTGAATTATAGCTAAAAAAAAGATCATATGCAGATGGTATAGGAAATTTATGCAAACTGAAAGGCCATGCTTTCTATTACAAAAAGACTCCACCTTTTACAATGAATGACCTTTCCTATTTACCCTGTGACAATTTTTAATTTCACTAAGAAAAACCTACCAGACCATGTTGCAAGAAACTAGTTGTGGGAACTCAATAGCAACCCCAACTTGGGCGAAAATTGCATACTTTGTTTGATAAGTCCACAGGTTGCTGGACCAGGTAATAGGCTTAGGGGTTGGAGGTGTTAATGTTTTATGGTGGAGACTGGATGGTTGAAACAGAGATCTCCATTTTTGAACTCAAAACCTAACCAAATATAATTTTGTCACTTAAGGATATAATTGATGGTAGTATTACATTGATGGCTCTAGTTGGGCATCCATATTTGCCATAAGGAAACTTATAGCATGCATGTATACATTATGTCAATTTCTATTTTAGAGTAGCATCATAATTGATTTTGTTTTCCAACATACAAGGGCTTCATTCTCTTTAGATTAGAGCTCCATGTTGCGCTCATGTTATTTCTAATTAATTTTATTGAAAATTTTTAATTCCTAGCTTATCCAATTTTTGGACTCTTTTGGATGAAAGGAATAGATAATTCCTAGCTCATGTTGGCAGAAAATTGAAACTTGTTAGAGTTCACTACATTGAAACTACTCTGGTGCACGAGGACTGTGTATGTTGGTGCCAATTCTCTATTGAACTTGCAGCAGTAGTTTGGTGGCTTTGCTTGAATTTTACTTTAGGAGCCTTATGCTAAATTTGTGTTGGAGAAACTATGCTAGCTTTATCTAGTTTGCATGATTTAGGTCTAGCTTTTATCATGGATTTTAGGATCTTATACTAGTGATTTGGACATCAAGTCTGTGCTGGGGAAACTTTATTTTCATTTCCTAAAACTTGGATTTTGTTTGCTGTAATTTGGTTTTGATTTGGCCCTCTCCTTTTTGATGGTTTGACTTGAATTGGAAATTTGCTGCTATACAAATAATTCTGCAACATTTAACGTAGATTCCTATTCCACTTTGTTGAGCTTCTGGAATGGCTTATGATCTTGCTATTGGAGTGATGTGTGTGTGTGTGTGTGTGAAGGCATGTTTCTATTTCAATGTATTGGTGGTGTGGGTGTTCAACTAATTGATGAGACTGTTTGTCTTTTTTCTTGTGTTGCACCTTAAGGGAGTTTGCTTGCTAGCCTGCTGCTTCTTTGGAATTGGTTGAATCATGTTACTGCTAATTTAATCTATTTCATGATTTGATTGTGTCAGTTCAATTCCTGTTATAGTAAGATTTTGGAATGAATGAATGTTTCTTTTTTTTTTTAAGAAAGCCTCCGGTGCCATGGTGGGGGGTTAGGCATAGACCCCTACCATGTATATTACCAAAAAAGTGAGAAACAAAAATATCAAAGAAAGCGATAAACAAGGACGACTCCTCCCTCACATTGAAATAAAAAGGTATTATCAAAGATTTTGGGATGAATGTTGTTTATCTTTTGGTTTGAGCAGATGAATGCTATAGGTTCTTGTGTGGCAACCACTTTTTTGTAGTTTCTTGGGGTTTTTAATGTTTGAGCTATTGGTAATTGATGGAAATTATGATGGAAAGGTAAGTTGATCCTTAGCAATTTGGAGAGTGATGCTTACCTCTTTATCTATCAAATTTTGGGGAATTTTGCTGCAATTTGTTGGAATTGGGGCTCGATACCACGACTAGATTATTTGTTGAAAATCTTCTCAAGAGAGGATTCGATCCCTACTTCTCTTATAGGGACAAATTAAACACTGCACTTGGTGGCAGAAATATTCCCATTTGACAATTTGTTTTGGTTTTCAATTTGATACAATTTTCAATTTAATGTTCTCTCTTCTTTTTAGGGGATATGCTTAGTAATTGGATATTTTATAAAGAAAGTTAGTACTTTATAATTTAATTCCACACTCAAACTCTCATGACTTATAATTTCTTATTTGATATGTAATATATTTTTAGAATCTCTCATAATGTTCTTTTTTTAAATTGAGCCTCGATATCTCACATGGATTCTCTGGCAGAATTTGGAGAGGTTCATAAGTAATGTAGAGGTTGTTTGAACGTTATCAATTAATTCAAATTGTTTCTGCAAGCACTATTTGGCTGCTAATATGTACATATAACAACCAATTCAATTTTTTTGGCAAATCAGCTTTTGGTCGCTAATTTATACACATTAGCAACCAATAGCTAGTTTTTGGTTGCTAAATCATATAAAATGCAGTAAGAATTGCCATAATATTAAAATTATACCAATCAATTATTTTGTTGCTAATATATACTCTTTAGCAATAAAAGCTTTATCGTCGTTATGTGGTCGGTAAGACATTAAATAAAATAACTATTCTAGCCATTTAAAAATTATTATGACCAGTAATTTGATTGTTAAAAGGCAATCTATTGACAATTAAATTGTTGCAATCAATTATTTTGTTACTAAAAAATATTTTTCAACAATAAAAGTTTTATCATCGCAATGTGATTGCTAAAACAGGATAATTATTGTAGCTATTTAAAAATTATTACAATCAACAATTTGACTGCCAAAAGGCAATCTATTTCTAAACAAATTACAACAATTAGTTATTTCGTTTCTAAAAGATATTCTGAAACAGCAAAAGTTCTATCGTCGCAATATGATCACTAAAACATATGGAATAGGATAGCTATTTGTAGCCATTAAAAATTATTATTACCAATAATTTGGTAGCTAAAATGCAATCTATTATCAACCAAAATGGTGTGGTCACTATGTATGCAATTTAGCAACCATATTAATGTTACAACGAACACAACTTTCTAAATTAGCAAGTAAAAAATTTGTTGATAATAGTTTCATTTTTAGTGATAAATTTTGAATGGTTGTTAAACATATATCTTCAGTGTTTGAATTAATAACCTGTCATTGGGCACTTTGATTGGCTACATTGTTATGACCACTTGTGACCAATCATATTTTGGTTGCTATAGGTTTTAACAACCATTTTTTTACTTTCAACTTCTACCAAGAATGATTGCTGAAACCATTTTTTCTTGTAGTGTTCACATTTGTGGAGCTTGTGCTCTTGAAGATCCTCTGTTGTCCAGAAACTTTGGAGGCAGATTTGGAGGCCTTGCAGTGATCAAATTGGGCTGAAATTTTTACAGCAAGTGTTCAAGTGTATTGAGGTGCTCTCCACAAATTTTCAGCCAATTTGAAGTAGATTTGGTCAGTCAATTGTTGGCTTGATTCTGCTGTGCGTGGATTGTGAAGTGTTCATCAGCATCATCCTCATTCTACCTTTGGATTTTGCGATCAAGGTATTTGTCCAAATCTTAATCCTCATAAAATGCATAGTTAGATCATTGGATGTGGTGCAGACAAGTGTTATTTAGCCTTTTTGTGGTTGTATAACTGAATCCTTAAGCTACTCCTTACTTCACCACTAACGTACATCCTTGTCGTACATGAATTGCCCATGAAATGTGCCAATATCCAACCCCATTAGAGTATGAATTCATTGGTGCAAGTCTACCCGAATCTTAGGTGTCTGTCTCTAAGATTTTGTGATTTGAAATATTCAAAATCATGACCACTGAGACTTATTTCATTATTACCATCATATACGTTATCAAGTTCTGTAGTCTAAAAAGAATTTAGGGCTTCAATTAAATGCATGTGAAGAATCTCCAGAATACATAAGATGAACATAACTAGTTTATAGAATATTATTCAATCAAAATTGTTATACAAGGAATAGTTTTACATGCCAATCTAATTGGCTACGGGACATTATTCCAATAGATACACCAAATAAATATGTTATTTATGTCAATATATTGATGATATGCTAATAAGAAGAAGTAATTATGACATTATCATGTCTACTAAGAAAATATTAAAAAATCATTTCTATATGAAGGATATGTGCATGGCAAATGTCATATAAGGAATTAAAATAATTAAGAAATCCAAATAACTTGTTCAAATGTAATCTTATTATACTAAAAATATAATCAAGAAGTTTAATGCATATGATAGTTATCCAACTAAAATATCAATATAAACTTTGGCATACACTTTCGTAAAACTTATGTTGACCTCATACCATAATGAGAATATGCATAGGTAATGGGTAGTTTAATGTACGTGACAACTGCAAGCCTCTTGATATTGAATACTGAGTAAACATACAACAAGTTTAGGAGCAATCTAATCAATGACTATTTGAAGGCACTGATGAAAGTTCTTATATATAAAGTATACTTCAGATTATAAATTATTCTATACAAACCATCTAACTCTAAGGACACAATGATGCGATTTGGATATCAAAAGGTAATAAGTCAACAAATGGTTAGTGTTTATCATAAATGGAGCAACAATGTCTCGAAGTCCAAATAAACTCGTATAGCTCAATCTGAATTTGAGTCAGATTTTATAACTTCAAACAAAAATGGAGAAAAACTGTAAATTTTTCAAAGATATTCGTTTTTGGTCTATGCTGGTCCCGATTACCAAAATACATTATGAAAGTCAATCGACTATCATAGGACACAAAGTAGTGTGTATGATGGTAAGTCTCTGCATGTACTTCCTTACATAATACCATAAGATAGTTGTTGATCAAGAAAAGTTATCTCCATTAATTATGTTGAACTAATGAAGAATCTAGTAGATCTATTCACAAAAGCCTACTAATAAATAAGATAAATTGCTTATCTAGGGAAATGAGCTTAAAGCTCATATCTTTAGAGATTTTATAGTTGTAACCCTACCATGCTGAAATGAAATCTAAAGACCATTGTTCACTATATGGGGCAACTATGTTATGAAGATTCGAATGAATATTCAATAGTTCACGCCATTCCATTCCCATGGTAGATATGTATTACATACTGAAAAGGTTGAAGGTTTAATTTCCTAAAGCTGTTAAAATGGAGCAAGGGATGATATTATTAATGGATTCACTTATATAAGTATGAAGATATGTTGCTTCATTGTGAACACTTAAAACTCTAAACTGTGTTCAAGATTAAAATGTTTATAGTTGTAAGAACTAAGTTGTGTAAAGAATATGTTGTTTAAGTATTATTGTCTTGATATACACAAGCAACTCAGTTGTTCAAAATATTACATTCACTAATTAGTCCTAAAATTCTAATAGTATTTCACTAAATAAGATCCAATGCCACAAGTTACCTACCTTGATGCAATAACTTTCACCTGAACTCTTTTTTGCGTCTGCATGACCACATTTATTAGTTTCATTCATATTGGGAAATTTTAGAATGATTGGTTTATAGTTAGGTGTCTACCAAATTTTGACCAAATATTAACTAAATGATTCTGCTTATTACTTATGGAAGTAAATTGAATTATTGTAAATTATGTGTCTAATTACTCAAACTCGTTTTTGGGTGACTGAGAGATTAATGTCAAAAGCAGGCTAGTTAAACAAATTAATTGTGGAAACGAAATTGATGGGAATATGGAAGGTCATCATCCTATATTGAAAATTGAAAAAAAGTTGGACCACTTTATAACGTCATTGTTGGACATTTGCGTTTGCGTCTCAAGGGAGTACTACCAGTAGGTTCATGGCAAGGACAACACATTCATGTGCGGCCAATCGACTTAGCGTCAACCTTGCTTGAGCTTGAGTTTATCCAAAATAATATATACCTTTTTAGACAAAATAAATAAATAATTTAATCACATAATGAATAGATTAAGAGGATGTTTGGTTAAGTTTATTTTAAACATTTTATAATTTTTTACATCTTATAAAATATTTTTGGGGCTTATAAAATGTTAGATTTTATTTTTAAAATAAATTATTGAAGTGTTTGGATAAAATAAGATTTTAGAGCTTATAAGATGTTAAAAATGGCAATTTTGTAATTAAAATGATTAAAAATGAAGAAGCTTATTATAATTTTCAAAATAAGTTAGGGTTTCCTTATTTTTTTTAAAAGAGCTTATAAACTAGTAACATCTTATTTTAGGATTTAAAAGCTCTTTTTAAAAAAAAAATTACCAAATACCATTTATCAACTTATAATCTTTTAAACATTTAATAAGATGTTTGAAGGTATTTATAAGCTCACCCAAACACCCTCTAAATTGACAAATATGCTGTCTTTGCTGCCTAACTAGTGTGTTTGTCAATCAATAGTGACTAAGAAATGGACGCTCTCGATCAGCACTCTCTAATTATTTTTCATTTCTTTTATTCGTTTTCTACTATATTCATAACATGTTTAGTATACATAGATTTCAAATACACTTTAGTTTTGTTGTTTCTTGAGATTTGTGATGTTGTGTCTCTGGAAAATGGTTGGTGCAACTTGGGAGACGATTACCATAAAACTCATAAGCACTAGTCTGCAGCAAATTTGTCTTAAAGACAAGAGCTAACTTACCTCAACCAAGAAAAAATAAGTATGACTTCAATAATTGTATTCCGACAACTGCTCTCCCAAACAAAGATTCCACAAATTGACCAACCAATCTGACCGGTGAGGGTTTAAGGTTGAGAAAATATTAGTGTTGGTTGCCATTCGAACTCTTGTTTAACCTAAGCCTTAACTATATGTAATATAATTGAAGATAACGTAAACACATAGACATCAAGATTGCTATTGTCCATGTATTGATCTAATTTGATTAATTGCTTTTTCTAAAATTTTTAAGATGCTATTTGTTTTTACTTTCTGTCTTTAATATTTAATAAGGCCAATTATATTTAGCAAAATATAAGGCACACAGACATATAAATATATATATTAAATTTTTACATGCAAATATATATATATATATATGCATATCAAGTTGGCTTATTTTAAGAAAATGAATCCATTTTTGAGATAAATAATGATATTTGAGATAAAGATAATAATAATAATAACGTAAATATTATACCAAAATACCAATTCTAAACAATTTGTTTAAATTTACAAGTGTTTGTCCAAAATTTTTGCAATTTTGACCATCTCTACCCAATGGTTCTAATGTCGCATGGAATTGAATTTAAGGTCTTTTCGAAAAATTAGTGACTGGGGCACTTCTGTTCCAAGAACACGCCCATATAGAGATATTGCTTGAGTTAAAAAGTTAATCATTCGATGTCTTTTTTATTTGAAAGTTGGTATTTTACTAGTTAAGTCCTTAATGGGTTTGAGCCTTTATGGGACCCATCTTAAATGGACTTAGTTAGGTCAGCTTAGTGGCATCTTTTTGGTTAATTGTATGATCGGTACTTGGCTTGTACTATTATGTCCCTACGATGTTGTTGGGCAAATCATCTACCCCTAGTTTCAATTAAAAATTACCTTTGTCAAATTGAAAGTAAGATTTCTATTTCTAGCTGTTATTCCTAATTTTACCTAGTCATAATGATTTACTTTTTTTTTTTTTAATTTTCTTGGTTTATTCCTCATTAGTTCAATAGTTGGTTAATTAATCACTTTATTTATTTATTATTTTAGGGGCTTGTGCTTTGCTAATGAGCTGCATTCTCCATAAACCTTAACTTGCGTTCTCTGGGGCCTTGACTATATTGCTCCTTTCATCCCCTAAATGTATTTCACCAATAGTAATGGAATGATTTGTTAGACGACAATAGGTGACAGGCCATTGTTTTGCATCGGTCACTTAGGATCTTGATCATGATGTAGTAGAAGAGAGCAACTACCATGGGCAATTGGGAGTGGGAGACCACCTAGTAGGCAATCTAGATTTTTGTTGAGCTTTATGCTCCACTTATTCGGTCATATTATGTTCTCTTCCTGTTTCACCATTCTCAGGATTAGTTGTACTTTTAACTCCGGTCACTTTTTAGTAAGTATGGACAAGAGGACTTGAAACACTTTATTTTCATAACTCAATTGTGGGAATTGAATGAAATGAATATGGCTGAGGGGACTTCTAGGTTGGCTGCGATGGGGTGACTATACATTGAAGGCCGCCTGCTTGGGCGTGATCCTTTTTGTGCGGTTTCTTGAATGGGAGGTCTTTTCCACTATCTATTTGTTGGGATTTGACTTCATCCTAGGACCTTGACCTTGGAGATTCGTCTCTCTTGGCATTCAAATTTTAAGAAGATGTTGATTTTATTTTGTCATAAGTTCATTAATAGATTTTGTGATTTTATTTGACTTATGCCTATCGAGTTGCATTACATAGACCATGTAGGCTTTCAGGTGGAGTTTTGCATATGGGAAATGACTCAGGTTCTCCAAAGGAGTTTCACATTTGGTGGATGGCTCATTATATTCGATGGATATTTGCACTTTGGAGATCACTTATGATCTTCCCTAGGACCTTGTGCTTTGTATAAATTGACTGAGGCAATTGAAAATGGATAGAATCAACTGAATCAAAGTGTATTGATTTATATTTTTAGTTAAATTACGAAAACAAATTCAATTTTTGATTTGGTTCAATTTTTTTTTGTCTCAACTGGAATGGGTTTAACCAAACTAAGAACTTGTGAAATCGATTTAGTTTCGTTAAACCAAATCAAAAACCTATTATTTGTTTCCATTATTTTTTTATATTCTTTTATGCTTATGCTAATTTTTAATTCTTTTCGAACTAGCCAAAAATCAATTCCAAACCTGTACCTTGTTACCCTTACCCAAAGCCAAAGCCAAAAGGGCAAATTATTTCTTGAAACTTGGAAGTAATTTAGTTTTAGACTATTATTTTGAATTTGGATTATTATTTTTCAATAATTGGGTATTTGTGTAACTTGTAAGTGCCATATTTCAATTTACTTTTGTTTTATTTTGAATTTTACACCTCTTTGATAGAGCATTACAATATTAATGCTATTGTTAATCATAGATAAAATTAAGAAAATAATATAAAAATAAAATATATTATGAAAAATATCAACTAAAAGGCTAATTATAGTTCATTTAGTTCGTGGATAATTTATTTGTTTTTAATTTGTTTGATTGATTCTACGTGTTTGGTTTCTTGATTTAAACTCTTGATTCATATATGTATATTTTAGCTTTAGTGAGTAGTGATAATATTTTATAATATTTGAAAAAACGTTGTCCAAGTTTAGTTTGATTTGATTTGATTTTGGTTAAATTGAAAAATTAAAATTGAACATGTTCAATGCATTTGGTTTAGTTTAGTTTTGGTTCTATTGAAACTGAACTAGTTAAACCAATTTTTAATTGAATCAAGTTTAACTCTGTTTGGTTGATTGATCAATATGGACAACTAAACAATCAAATTTTTTTGTCAACCTTCTAAACTAACACTCTATGAATGACTTAAAATTTTATGCCAACATTTGCACTTCAAAGATCACTTAGGATCCTTTGGCGGAGCTTTACATTGTGCGACTAACTAAGAATTTATTTGTGGAGATTTGCACTCTAGTGATCACTTAAGATTTGTGCCCTACGAAAGATTTAAGCTTTACGCCTTATGCTCAACAACAAACTTAGAATTTTTGTTGAACTTCAACCTCTTGAGATCGCTTTAGGTACTTGGCAAAGCTTTGTGCTCTGTAATTGACTTAGAATATTTCTTTTGTGGTAGTTGCTCTTTTGTTGAAGATGTTGAGGCAATTAGTGATGGCAAACAATAGCAGCTGACCTATTAGATTATTTCTTTGATATTAGTTACTATGGAGAGATGACCTTGGGAGCAACCATGGTGTCACCTCTTTAGATTTCTCAAGCACTTGAGGGTGGATGCCCTGTGTGTGGCCACTCTTGGATGCTTGTCTTTTTAGGTAGATATGTTGAGATTGGTCTAGCTCAAAGGCCATCTTTTTTGTGGCATCATGGCATTTTTTAATTTTGCGGCCATCTATTTTTTGTATAGACATCTTTCCTTTGTTTTTCCATATATGTCTTATGTTTTCTTTTCTGATAGCCAAGTATAAGCTTGACGTGCTTTAGTATCAATGCTTAGACATTGAAGAGTACATACTTTTGCCATAGATGTTTGAACAACTTCTATGCTCTTATTTCATTTTTTTCATTTCTATGGTTTAGTTGTTTGTGATTTATCTTTCCTTTACGCCGCTCATGCTTTGTTATAATTTTGCTTTCTTAGGGATTTGCAATGGGATAGTTCTTTTAAATTTCCTTCAGGGTCTTAGTGTAGGGATATCGTTTTGTACGCCGCCTCGGGGGTTTTATAGCAAAAATGATTTATACAAGCCCTCTTGTGGGCCTTATAGCAAGGTTCTATGAGTCCTCTTAAAAGTCTTATAGTAGAGTTGATTTTTGCCAGCCCCTTTGGAGGTCTTATATCTTAGATGCCTCTTAGTGTATTGCTTTGGTTTTTATAGCATAAATGGTTTCTGTGAGCTGCTTTGGGGATCTTATAGTAGAGTGGTTTTATAGTCTCTCACTTGGGAGCCTTATAGCAGGGTTGTTTCATGCAAGCTCTTTTGGGGTCTTATATCAAACTTGTTTCCTATGCGCCCCTTAAGAGTCTTATAGAAGAGTTGTTTTCGATGTGCCCCTTTGGAGGTCTTATAGCATAACTACTTTTTGTGTGTTCCCTTATGAGTCTTATAGCAGAGTTATATTCTGCGAGCTTTATTAGGGGTCTTATAGTAAAGTTGTCTTCTGTATGTCTGCTTGGGGATCTTATGGTAGAATTGTTATTTATGCTTCCTTTTGGGGATCTTACGGTAAAACTATTATCTACATACCCTTTGAAGGTCTTACCATGGAAATGTTGTTCTGTGGGTAGAACCTATTGGGGTCTCCCATAGATTGTTGCTTAGTTTATATAATGTTTATCCTACTAGAGGTTTGCTTGCAATAAAACAAAACAATTGTTAGAAAGAAATCAAATATTTTATTGAACTTGAAATAACATGTGTCATCTTCCAAATTGGAATGGACTTTATTCTTTAATGAAAAGGGCTAATCTATGGGAACTAGTATAATTAACTAAAGCAAATGAACTTATAGCATTAAGTTGCTAGGCCTAAAGGGTTGAGTTTCTTAAGATTGGGGGCATTATTAGTCTTGAGTGCCCTTTTCCTCTATGCAGTTGACAACTTGCAACTTGCATGTACTTGTGATCTCTATTCATTTTTTTAATTCTACATTTGGTTTTCTAATAGGTCTTGAAGTTTCTATTCTTTTCATCACTAAGTCCTTGACTCGAATACTTCTCTAAAGTTCTTGGGCATTGCACGATTTTACCTTCTTAATGATCATGTCTTCTAGGATCTACATGATTCCATTCAATTTAGGGTGTACTATGGGTTTTGACCTTAGCTTTTACAAATTCTAAAAGTCGTCGTAATCCTTAACTTGCCAACTACTTTCTATGCTGATAGCAAAGTTAGGTGACTTGTCTCTATAGAAATTGCTAGGGATAGCACGGGTGTCTTTAAATGTGGTTGGCTGGGAGAGGTCTTGTCTGAGCATCTCTACTATTTGGATCTTAGTTTTATGCAATTTTTAGCTAATATCTCCCTGAAATTTATGTAAAGTGCAATCCACTTTCTTGAGGCTCTTTTATTTGATGTATCGAGGATTAGGTAGTTAATCTATTAGTTGTTTGCTACCTATGGCTAGCTTTGAAAAATGTCCCATGTCTAAGTTTTTCTCCATGGAATTTAAGTTAGAATAAAGTTCTTGAATACTCATCTAATTGAATTTGGTGGAGGTACTCCATTATACTTGTCTCCCCAATTTCATAATGACCTATGACTTGATCAATTATTAATAGGATATCACTATAGGTGCCTAGGCACAACATACCAATTGAGAAGGCCAACAACATTCCTGTGATCGATGCCTTTTGTGGCCTACTCAAACTTACATTCTTATGGGCTCTTCAAGACTATATTACTGCTATTTTCAGAGTTAATAGATTATCTTATCAATGTAATGAGGGCTGAATGGGGATAGAGCTTCCGGTTCCATATCTTGCATCTTCCACATATATAATCTCATATCTAGCCCCAAAAATGTTTACTAGATTGCCAGAAATGACTTCAAACTCTTTGAGGGCTACCCTAACTCTAAGCTTGTATTTACCCCCTTTCTTCTTTGCCTGCTTGCCTTATACAAAGTAGGATTAATGATATTGATTTCCTATACTAGGCTTTTAGTTTAATCCATAGAGTTGTTCTAGCAAGGCCTTCCATAGTTGTCTCTTGTTGGAATAGTAACTCGTAAGCTGATTAAATTGGCTGTGTAAACTATTTCACTTATAATACAATCTTGATTGAATGATATTCTTTATATGGCCATCTTTATCTTATGTTCTATATTACTCATTTGCATTTGAATGAAGCCCTTAGATCACTTATGACTATAGGACTCAGGTCGGTGACCATGGAATAAGTTTTACATGGTCATGATCTTAAATCTTTCATGTTATAGGATCTTATAAGATATTACATTTAAGATCTGAATAAACTTGCACTAACAATGTATAAATTCAAAAGTTAGATATTGCTTTGTTCTATGTGCAATTATATGAGATACGAGTGTATGTTAGTTAGTACTTATTAGAGAATAAGGTACTGAAGACCCACCGAAGAATCTATTAGATAGCTTTAGGGGCAAGTTCGCAGAGGCTAATTCTCCTACTTATGCTAGTACATATTATTAGTCCTCTAACTTGAGGATTGATGGTAATCTTATATTTGGTCCTCATACTTTGATTTTTTCTTGACCACCTAGTGGGTCTTTTAGGTTGAGATTGGGCAGAGCTTCTTGGCATGGCGGTTTATGAAATTCAAGATAGAATTTGACTCATCGCTTTAGTGAAAGGCAAATGCATTTCCTATGTAATCTATAATAATCAATTTCAAGAAATTCTTAAGCAAAGAGGTGTGATATTTGGGAAAGAAGTTTTTCAAAGATGAGATCACACAACTGAATCAAACGTTGAGATTAGAAGCACAACATTGAGGCTATTAGGGAGTTGCCAAATATCTTATCTTAGGCCTCTTTTGGGAGATAGGAGGTACAAGGACTATATTTGCATAGCACGCATAGAGCTTTAATGGTTTTCCAAGAGCATTCATTTTGGCCAATTAGTTGGGCTCCATGGGTTTGAGGTTGGACATTGACCATGTAGATTTGGTAGGTACTCTTCAATTATTGAGATTAATTGAATTGAGTCAATTAGTCTAAAAGTGTTTTAAACTAAAATGAATATAATATATTCAAAAGTCACAAGGAGTTGTGAGCCCATATCCAATGAATAGTGGAACCTATTGGGTCACACACAAAATCTAATTAGCTTCTTAATTGATGGAGAAATTTTCTAAGTTTTAGAATATTCACACCTAGTAGACCGATTTTGCGGTGATCGATTTGCAGATAAATTTTGATTTAATTAATTTAAGTGTTAAATTAATCAATTAATTTAAGGAGTTAAATTAGATCAATAATTAAGGAGTTAATTATTTGGTACCAAAATGATCATCAATTGGTCAAATTAACATAAATAGTTAAGTTAACAAAATTAAGCTTAATTGACTTAGGTGTTAAGTCAAAGGTTAATTAATTAAATTAAAGTATTTAATTTAATTAATGAGAAGAATATATTTTGGAGGAAAAATTTAAATGAAGAGTTCATTTGAATTAGTATTTTAATTAATTTGAAATTAGATTCCAAATTAACTTGAAATGCACATGAAATTCAAATGAGATTTGAATTTAAATTTGCCACCTAAGCTTGCAAGTGGCTACCCCTTTACATCACCTTATCGTCCATCTATATGTAGATATAGAGGTGAGAGGATTTAGCACTTGCACTATTGGTGTGAAGAATTAGATTCTTTGCATTTCCCTCCAAAAACCTCTCTCCAAGCATTGCCTCATGAGTTGAAGCTTTGCTTTCCCTTCTTCTGCCAACCTCAAAATCGGACTTTCCCATGCCTTTCTCCTCTCAATTCTCCAGATAAATTAGAGGAGAAATTGGAATTTCAATTGTTGTGTGGATCATATCAATAGAGGCAAAACATTTGGTTAACTTGCCTTGCAGATCCACTGTGTAGAGCAACAATTTTGTAGAATTTTTCTAAGGAGATCAAGTTCGATTTTTGCACTGAATTTTTCATATGATATTTACCAATGATTGGAGAAGTTCAATATTTAATTTCTTTATTTTTTGAGATCACGAAGCTAGGCAAAAGTTGCTAATTCTCAATTGTGCTGGTTTCTAATAGATTCTGGACTTGTGAATTGTTCACAATTTTCTCCCTGGAAACTTGATTATCAAGGTATTCCTCTTGCAAAATATTGATCTATATCATGTTCAAGTTCTTTGTTGCTTGAGTGGCCGAGTTAATGTAGGCTTTTGAAGTTTTAATTATTGGATGTAAGTGCTACTCTTGCTTTCGAGTGGTATCGAAGCTTAAATCATTCTATGAATTGGATTTTTGATTTATTGATTCACGTGGTGAATTGATCAAAATCACCAAATTCTTGATTCATGTGATGGATTGGAGTGTTTGGTTGATGTTGTGTGTGGCTTATTGAATGATGAATTAAAATCATGCTATTATTTGATTTAAATATTGATTCATATAATTAGTATGTTTTAATTCATAGCTATTAATGTTGAATGTTGATTTGGAAATAATTGATGTTATATGTTGATATTGCATGTTGATTTATCAAAAGAGTTTTGATCATTTTGGATCTAATTGGATTTGGGTTTGGTTGGAGAATTTTGGGGAATTTGATTTTCACTTAAACTTGAATTTTTGAGGCATGGTTGAGCAATTTAATTTTTAGTTTTAAAAGGAGCTTTAGATATGAAAATTGGTCCATAATGTGTGATTTAATGTTTAGAAAAATTTCTACAATTTTTAGTGCACAAAAGTTGAGCTAACAAATGGCTTGATGTGACTTTGACCTGAAACAGGGACTGCTGCCAGCCTTGGTGCACACTAGCAAGGTAGTGACCAAGAGTCATAGCCCAACCATGCATTTACCTCAATTAGCAGCACTCGATCATGGGTTGGGCAGGTTTTGAGCTACCTTTTTGGCTCCTTTAGTAGCTAGAAATGATGTTAAATCATGAGTTACAGGAGCAAAAGTATTGTGCAAGTACTCAAAATTATGTTTGAAACTTTTTATTGCTTCTAAAATCTTGTTAAAGTTATTCTCCAATTTATTACATAAATGTTTTGCTTGACCAATTATTTGTTTATGAGATAAACATTTAATTGTTAAAATTAATTGTTAATTCTAGATTTGTTTATTGTTCATTTAATAGCTAAGTGGATGATGAAAGAATGGGGATGATCATAAGCCTCTAATATTAATTTTATTTGTTTCAAGTTGTTGGAAAGGGTTGTATTAAATTAGGGCTTGCACGCCTATTAATTTCTACCTTGTAAATGTTATGAGAGTAGAATCACTAAAAGTGAGGATTTCTTTCTCATGTAAATGTTACATGGTGTAAAGGAGGCCATTGGAGGCATGGAGACTTTTGAAAACCCATAAATGGATGGGATATAATCATGTAATAGTTTAGTTTAATCTATCCACTTAAAATCAATTGAGTGATGCATTTATAGCTCTAAGTGTATCACTTGGTTAGGCTCGTGGTAATCCCACCCTAGAAATTGCTAGGCGCATTTACTTATTTATGCTTTTCATATCCTATTGATGTATGTGATACATGGCTTAAGATATAGAAAACCTAAATAAGAAGATAAAATGATGAGATCTTTGCAAAAAAAAATCCTCAACTTAGAATGTCCAAATGTTTTTTCAAATATTAAGTCTCAATGGAAACAAATTAAAAGAATTTCAATTAATCCAAACCTTCTACCAATAGTGTTTGCCATGACGATGCTACTGATTTTGTGTGATGGCACTCATAAATATGGGTTACATTTAGGAGGAAAACTATGAGCATACATTTAGCATGAGATACATCTTTGGCACTCGTAAACAAGAAATGTCATGAGGCCGTCTTGAGACAAAGAAGGGTTGGTAGGTTGGACTTAACACTTAGTAGTATAGATGGCATATGTAAACGTGGGTCTATATGAAAAGTGAGGCAAAGCATAGCAAAATTTGCATGAGATGCAATTGGCAAAAGTTACTTACCCTTTGATTGCTCGTGGATGGAACTCGTAAGCAGGGGTCCACTTGCAAGTCATTGGGATCTTGATTCTTACTAGAAAATATGATTTTTGAATTCTTCTTATGAGTGAAGGATTTGATAAAATAGTGGGAGAAAAATATACTTGAAAGACCATGAACAAGTTTTAATATCAAATTCAATCACATGCTCATATTCTCTTTTTCGCCTTTGAGGATTTTTGAAATCTCGAGAATAGCTAAAAATCCATTCCACGTTATTTTAGAAATCAATAAATCAACAGGACCAAACTTCCACGATTGACTTAACCTAAAAAACTATTCTAGATTCTGAGAAATGGATATAGGTCCTATATCATGGTGCTCCTAATCCCTTGGGATTATAGTAGATTGAGAGGCATGTGAAATGTTTACGAATTGGGTTTAGGATAGTCCTATCCATTAGTCTCATGATGGCATCTATAAATTGCAAAAGTTTTAAGGATACATGAATAGTACCTTGGCTAAAGTTTACAAAAGTTGTAAAGTAAACAAGGTATGAGATGTTTATGTTGCCAAAGGAAACTTTTCAAGCTAGGATGGATGTGAAGTCATATATCATCAACTATAGTCTAAAGATGATTGGGCTTGGAGAAGTTTTTTTTTTCGACTTTGACATAGTGATGGACAATAATCTCTATGAGAATTTGATCCTCACATTCTCGTCGAGTTTTATTGATCAAAGTGTTGATTTAGAAGGAGATGACCATTATAAGATCAAACCTTTGACACTTATTTCCTCCTCCAAGTCTATGGACCCTAGGAGTGCTAGACAGAGAGGTAAAAGGAAGCAAGGTTTTTTCTCCAAGGGAAAACAACTATTAAAGGCATTCGGACGAGTCAAGAAGATTATAAATGAAATAGTTGATATTATTTGTCTGTACTTTGGCTAGATAGGCCATTGGAAGCTATTTGCAAGGAAAAACTTGCAACCCTTGAGAAGGTATGTACTTTATTGAAGTGCATTTAGGATATATTCTTCCTCATCAATATATGATACTGAATGTGGTTCTTATTTCTGTAAGTTGTTACAAAGAATAGAAAGAAGAATAAAACTAAGTGATGGGAATATGATCTAATGTTTTGGCAAAGGAACAAGAGTTGTGACTTAAGTCGAAGGCATATAATAAGTTAGACTTAGAGAATTCCATAATTATGTTCAACCTTTATTAGCATGTACCATATATTGTTGAGAATAATATTTCAATTCTCATATTGGAAAGTGAAGGATTTGATCTCTGAATATCAAAAGGGAAATCGAAGGCATTAAAGAATTAGTTCTTTAGTTGTTAGTGGTACACTCAACAAAGGATTGTGCATATTGGATTCTTAACCACACTAATGCATTTTCAATGAAGTAAGAAAATTAAATATCCAAGAAGATACCATGTTTTGACATGCAAGACTTGGATGTATTCCTAAAAAATAGGATGAACAAGTTAGAAGCTCTCAAAGCACTAAATGTTAGTAGCATTAGGGACCTTCCTACTTGTGAATCTTATTTGAAGGGAAAATTTGACTAAAGCTCCTTTTGTGAGACAATTGAAGTGTAGCACTAATCTATTAGATTTGATCAGATGGATGTGGCCTACTAAGAGTTAATACGAAAGGTACTTAGTATTAAAGCTCTTCGATTGAATTGAAGGAGAGAATACTTAAGTATCAAATTCATGGATTGTCTAAAAAAGAATGAAATTCTCTCTCAATGGACTCCACCTAACACACCCTAACATAATGGAGTAGCTGAGAAGAGAAATTGTACCTTTTAGACATGGTATATTTCATGATAAGTGTCTTCGATGTGCCTATATCCTTTTGGAGATATCCCTTATAGATGGCAATGAAGTTACTGAGAGTAATACCTTCAAAGTCGGTACCAAAGCCACCGCATGAGATATGGTATGGCAAAGCACCATATTACTATTATCTAAACGTTTGAGGATCTCTTGTCTATGTGTGACAGATAGTGAGAGATAAGTTGGATAGTTGATCCACCTCGCATAAGTTTATGGGATACCCAAGAGAGTTTTTGGATTATTACTTTTATGATCCCTCAGAACAAAATGTGTTCGTTTGAGGAATTCCACCTTTTTGGAAGGAATTTCTACAAGATAGAAAAGGCGTTGTTGTTGAACTTGGTAAAGTTCAAGATGTTATCAAATTCCACACGTAGTAGAAACAAATAAATATCAAAAAGCCTAACACACAACCTGTGAGAAGGTTGGACCGAATCAAGAAGTAATCCAAAAGGTTCGAAATACTTCATGAGATGAGCCAATTGGATAGTGATCCAAAGACCTATGAGGAAGTTAAGTTGGATATAAACTTCGGACATGGGCTAGATGCCATGAAATCTAAAAATGGACTCCACATACTCTAACAAATTATATACTTTGGTAGATCCATTGGAGGGTATAATTCTCATTGATTGCAAGTGGATCTATAAGAAAAGGCTAGGTGTCAATGGAGAGGTGACGACCTTTAAGGTGTGATTAGTGACAGAAGGTTACACTTAAAGACTCGATATCGGTTTTGAGGAAACTTTTTCACTGGTCACTATGCCTAAGTGCATTCAGATTTTACTTGCCATAGTCACATATCATGACTATGAAATATGGCAAATGGAAGTAGAAAATGCTTTTATCAATGGAAATATTGAAGAAGAAAATTATATGGTGCAACCACAAGGTTTTACATCCAAAGGAAGTAAGCAAAAAATTTGCAAACTCCAGACATCCATTTATAGACTTAAATTGGTGTCTCAAACTTGGAACATACATTTTTGATAAGATAGTCAAATCGTTTAGCTTTGTCAAAAAGGTGTATGAACCTTGTGTATAAGAAGGCTAGTGGGAGTAGTACACAATTTATTGTACTTTATGTTGATGACATTCTTCTCATTTAGAATGGAAAAGAAATGTTAGAGTGTACTAAAGCATGGTTATCTACATGATTCTCTATAAAAGATTTGGAAAAAGCATCCTACATATCGAAAATACGTATCTATAGAAATAGATTGGGGATAATGCTGGGGCTTTCCTAAATAATATACACTGACAAGATACTAAAGAGGTTTAGGATGGAAGAATCCAAGAGACGATTCCTCTCTTTGGGACATGATCTTTATCTCTCCAAGTCTATAGCCCCTTAGACTAATGACGAAAGACACAGAATATCTCACATAACTTATGTGCCTACTACATGGAGCATAATTATATGCTATTCAATGTACAAGATTGGATTTGGCACACTTACTAAGAATTATGAGTAGGTCCAATCTGATCCCAGTGAATGTCACTAGATGGCCGTTAAAACAATCCTTAAGTACTTGGAATGACTAAAGACTTGTTTTTGGTATATGACAATAGAGAATTGAAACTCCTAGAGTTTTTAGATTTTAGTTTTCAATCTAATGTAGATGACTTAATATCTACTTTTGGATGCATATTCTTACCTTAATAGTAGCATGGTGTGTTGGAAGAGTTCCAACAAAACACCATGGCCTAGATAACCATAAAGGTGAAATACATTATGGTTTTAGAAACCGCAAAGGAAAGTGTTTGGATAAAAACTTTATCCAAGAGTTAGATGTAGTACCTAACGTGCATGAGCCTATGATTATCTTTGGAAGATAATTTAGGACTTGAGCTAAGATCTCATCAGTGATCTAGTCATAGTAAATGTGTTATCATTTGATATATGATATCAATTAATAAAGGTGATAACTAAGTAGAAAAAGTTGCCTTAGAAAAAAATATAGTAGAACCATTATCTAAACCCCTAAACACTAATGGTCTTTAAAGAACATCTTATGAAGATGGGTCTCAAGGACACAGGGCATTGGCTTTAAAGCAAATGGGAGATTGTTGGAATAGTGCCCTAAAAACCAATAAGATTGATCATGTAAACTATTTCACTCATGATATAATCATGATTGAATGATATTCTTTATGACTATCTTTATCTTATATTCTATATTACTTCACTATTATTTGGATGAAGCCCTTAGATCATTTATGACTACAGGACTTGGTTCGGTGACCATAGAATAAGTCTTGCATGGTCGTGATCTTAAATCTTTCAAGTTATATGATCTTATAGATAAAGCATTTAAGATTTGGATAGACTTGTACTGAAATGTATAAATCCAAGAATTGGATATTACTCCATTCTATGAGCAACTGTATGAGATATAAGTGTATGTTAGTAGATGCTTATTAGAGAATAAGATATTGAAGACCTACTAGATAGACGTAATGGCAAGTCGGTAGTGGCTAATTCTCCTACTTATATTAGTGCATATTATTAGTCCTCTGACATGAGGATTCGTGGTAATCGTATGTCCGATTATCATGCTTTGACTCTTCCTTGACAACCTAGCTGGTTTTTTAGATTGAGATTGGGTATGAACTACTAGGTATGGAGGTTTGTGAAATTCAAGATGGAATATGACTCCTTATTTTAGTGAAGGGTGTGGTGGTGTATTCTCTTATGTATTCTATAATGATTAATTCCAAGAAATCCTTGTGCAAGGTGGAGTGACATTTGGGAAAGGAGTTTTCTATAATAATGAAGTCACATAATGGAATCAAACATTGATAATAGAAGCATAGTATTGAGGCTATTAGGGAGTTGACAAATATTTTGCCTTAGGCAGCTTTTGGGAAATAGGAGGCAGAAGGACTGTATTTGTATGATACATGTAGAGCTATAATAGTTCTCCAAAAGCATTCATTTCGGCTAATTAGTTGGGCTCCATGAGCTTGAGGTTGGATATCGACCATAGAGATTGGGTACTTTTCAATTAATAAGATTAATTGAATTGAGTTGATTAATTTTAAAGTATTTTAAACTAAAATGAATATATGATATTCAAAAGTCACAAGGAGTTATAAGTCCTTATCAAATGAATGGTAGAACCTATTAGATCATACACAAAATTCAATTAACTTCCTAATTGATGCAGGAATTTTCTAAGTGTTAGAATATTCACTCATAGTGGACCAATTTTGAGGGGATTGATTTGAAGATCAATTTTGGCTTGATCAATTTAAAGGTTAAATTAATCAATTAAATTAAAGAGTTAATTATTTGGTGCCAAAATGATCATCAATTGGTTAAGTTAACATAAAGAGGCAAGTTAACAAAATTGAGCTTAAGAGTTAAGTTTGATTAACTTAGGTGTTAAGTCAAAGGTTAAGTAATTAATTAAATTAAAATGTTTAATTTAATTAATGAGAAGAATATACTTTGGAGGAAAAATTCAAATAAAGAGTTCATTTGAATTAGCATTTTAATTAATCTGAAATTAGATTCCAAACTAAGTTGAAATGCACATGAAATTCAAATGAAATTTGAGTTTAAATTTGCCACAATTTGCAAGTGGCAGCCCTCTTTGAGGAAGTTGCTTGGCATCACACCTTCCACACTCTATATATAGATATAGAGGTGAGGGGATTCAACATTTGCACAATTGGTGTGAAGAATTAGATTCTTTGCATTTCCCTCCAAAAACCTCTCTCCAAGCATTACCTCATGAGTTTAAGCTTTGCTTTCTCGTCTTCTCCCAACCTCAAAATTAGCCTTCACAATGCCTTTCTCCTCTCATTTCTCTAGATAAATCAGAGGAGAAATTGAAAGTTCAATTGGTGTGTGGATCATATCAATGGAGGCAAAATATTTGCTTTGCTTGCCTTGGAGATTTACTACACAAAGCATCAATTTTGTGAAATTTTTATGAGTAGATCCAGAAGGATTCTTGTTTCAAATTTTTTACAAGATATTTAACATTTTGTGGATAAGTTTCAGATTTAATTAAGTAATTTTTTGAGATCTCTATGTTGGGAAAAAGTTGTTGATTCTACATTGTGTCGGTTTTTGGCAGATTCTGGACTCATGAATTGTTCACAATTTCTCCTTGAAAATTTGCTTATCAAGGTATTCCTCTTGCCTTATCCAGATCTATAGCATGTTTAGATCCTTGGTTTCTTGAGTAGCCTAGTTAATTTAAGCTTTTGAAGTTTTAATTATTAGATCCTAATGCTACTTTTGCCTTCATCTACCTTGTGACAGGTAGTTTTACTTTCTTCATGATGTTGGTGTAGCATTCTCTGATCATGCACTCATCTCTAACATTTTCCCATTAACCCTTCAGGAGTACGACACTTCCTCTTTATGTGGTAGGTGAATACTACTAACTTAAAGAGGTTCGAGATAGGTCTTTTGAGGATGGAATTATATAGCAAGGAGAATTTTACCTACAACAACTTTCACAATATTTTTGACCTTTTGAGGGTAGCTACACAAAAAGAAGGGGTGGCAGATTTCTCTGGGCACCTTAATGGGTTTGCTGCTCAATTCAACTGTCGGAATCAATCTTCTATAGCTCCACACTTAGTTAAAAGAAAACATCATGGAAAATAGTGTCCATAGAGCTCTTATTGTTTGTTAAGATCTTCAAAACCCTAAAGTTGGTTAAGAAGGCCGAGGTAATTAGGGTGTCATTATTTTCATTTGTTCTTACCTCAAACTTTTGCTCTTTAAAGTTGATGTAGATCTGCTAAGAAGCACTTTACTTACATAGGAAATTGGTTCGAGCAAGTAGGTTAGCATTTATCTTACACCCCTTGTGAGGGACTTTTTGGGTAAGTTGCGAATCACCTCATACAGCTTTGGCAAAGTTCATCTAACCCCTTGCATGGGTAGGCTGCAAATCATGTGTTGTGACTCTTTTCAAAGATTGGATCCTCATTCTAGCATTTTTCGACAATCCTTCACATTCTGAGTTAGGTTACTTCTTAGAGCTATCTTTTTCGCTTAGTGATAAACTCCTTAAGGTATCCTTGCAGGATTAGTTTCTTGGTTTCATTCTTGAAGTAGTTATGTTCTTTAGTAGTGAATCCTGTGTCATGATGGGAACAACAACATTTCTCTAAATTCTACTTCTTGGGATTCTCTACCATCTTATTGGCCATGGAGTGCCTTTAGAGTCACTTAGCATGTGATACTCACCACATCTATTGAGATCCTCTGCCATCTTTATGGTTGTAAGGGCTCTCAGTGAAAAAAGAAGTAGGATTGGGATTCAACTATTAAAATCAAAAATAGCCAAAATATAACCAATCAGCTCCATCCCAAGGATCATAATCATGCTCTAAACAAGGATTTGGATATAGAATATTTACTCTAGCCAGTGGAAAGAAAGGTTTTGATGAGATCACTCCAAGGACTCTTCTAATGGATGATCTACATATAGCATCAAATTGATCCGATAGCTCCCCTTCCCAAGCTCCAAAATTTGGAAAATTTGGACCACCAAATTGCCTTTGGAACAAAAAAATGTAGACAAAAAATCATCCAAAAACTTGAACCCTAGATCCTCCAAAAGATCAATTGATTTCAGCCTCAAAATGGATCACCAAGGTTTTTCTAAGTCCCTCAAGTGTTGGATTTCTAATGTTCAAGTCCCCACACCTGAAGCAAGCTCTAATTCAACCTTATCTATGCTAGAAAAAGAGAGGAAGAAAGTGAGGAGTGGCCATTTTGGAGGGAGAGGGAGGAGAGAATTTTGTGTAATTATTCAACACATGAATTATACTACACTTGGATGGAAAATGTGAGGATGCCAATTATTCTTAGGGTGCCAGTAAGGTGACCTTTTTTATAGGAGAGAGGGATGCTGGCTAGCATCACACCTCCAATGCTATTTGTCCAACTTACCAACTTGCAAGTGTATTTGAATTTTATTTCCATTTACATTTCATTTCTCTAAATGAATATGCCACCTAGTAAATTCACACGAACTCTTCCATTTGATTTTCCTCCAAAATTCAAATCCTCAATTTAATGAAATTAACTCTTTAATTTAATTAATGTGACTTAACTCCATGAGTTAATTTAACTTAACATTTTAAGTTAATTTAAGTTAACTTAATTCCTTAAGTTCACTTAACTCGTTAATTGTCATGTGCCACCAATTAAATTAACTCCATAATTTAATTGGCCAAATTTAACTCTTTAATTTATTTTGATTAATTTAATAGTTACATTAAACAAGTTAAAATGACTAACTAAATTCAAGTAATAAGGAACTAAACACAAGGTTACCATGGATCCTCAAGTCCAATGATTAATTATATGCACTATCATAAGTTGGAGAACTTACCATTACCGATGTGCCATGATGGCTACCTAATGGATTCTTTGGGTGGGTCTTCAATGAACTGATTCTCTAACAAAAACTCATTAACATGCATCCATGTCTCACATAGATTGCTCATGAAATGAAGCAATATCCAACCCTTTGGAATATGTATTGTTAGTACAAGTCTATCGAATCTTAAATGCCCTGTCTCATAAGATTCTATAACTTGAAATATTTTAAAATGATGACCAAAGAGACTTATTTCATGATTACCATAATATGCATGACCAAGTCCCATAGTCTATTGTGATTTAGGGGCTTCAACTAAATGCAAGTGAAGAATATACAAAGCATAATATAAAGATTCCCATTTTATTAAGAATATCATTCAATCACAATTGTATCACAAGTGGAGTAGTTTTACACGCTAATCTAATTAGCTGTGGGACACTATTTAACACTTAGAGTTGTCAGCATAGAGCATTCATGTGGCCTCTTAGAATCATTTGTCATCTTTCTAGTTGTTGTATGCCTTTAGGATCACCCATCATAGGGGGTCTTCGCCTCACTTAGGTTGTACTGCTCCAAGTGCATTATGTTGTCATTCAGCCACTCATTCAGCCACTCTTGGGGATCTGTAGGTTTGTCAAACTATGAGAGGTTTGTCACCTTGAATCCATGGTAGCAGCAATGGCTAGCTTTAGAAGGTTGGCCACTTGTTAAGTTCTGGGGAAAGCCATCGGGCTACCCTTTTCTTTGATCTGGCCACCCTATAGATAAATAGCTTTTGGGGAGAGGTCAGTAATGGGGTAACCCTTTCTTCTTCTATGGGCCATATGGTGTACTAGGTCATCACTTTTGCCATTGTCTACATTGAGGTGCCTTATGCAAATACATTATCACATCTTAAATAGTGAGTAGGATCGATCCTCAAAGATGTGGTGTTTACGGTTTGATGGTGAACTCTGACAAGTGATGTTCTGTGATTCTTAGACTATTGCTTTTGCTTTCACCTAAATTGAACCCATGTTAAGGTTTCTTTTGCCGATGCCATTAGGGCCTCTTGAGTGATCTATTGGATCAGCCATTTGGGAGTGTGGAGCTTGTAGCTTGGGTGGTATCTTTTATGTTAGGGGCACATCGAGACATGTTTAGTCACCAGGAGTGGTTGTGCATCTGATCGGTTTCTCTCTACATTCTCTCATTAGGGTGCCATTGCGGCACTAGAGTTTTGAGCTTTGGGTTTTGTCTACATTTTCAACATTTCACAAGACAAAAGGTGCTTCCAACAAAGGGCACTAGATTATATTGCATGAAATTAGATCTGAGGTGTTTTTCAATAAATCATGCCCATTGCTCCAAAAATGTGCCAGCATAAAGATATTGTTCGAGTTAAAAAGTAGGTAATTCGATACCTTTTTAGCTTTAGAAGTTGGTATTTATACTAGGTAAGTGCTTAACATGCTCGAGCCCATTAGAATTATGGGACTAATCTTATGTGGGTTGAGTTAGGTGAGTTTTGTGGCCCTTTTTAGTTAATTATATTAATCTTTTATTGGGCTTTTATTTTTATGTTCTTAGGACCTCAATTGAACATATTTGGTCATAAGAAATGCTTCGAAAACATTAAACAATTTTCAAAAAAGAGAAAATGTATATGTTTTTGTTCGAGTAGAATAAAAATATAAATTATTTTAGACAAACTATTATGTTATCTTATATAAAAGAAAATAATTTTTTTCTTATTTTGATCAATAGAGATTAACTTAATTTTTACATCTTATATAAATTAATTTTGTTCTGTCAATTAATGTAAATTCAGAAATAGAATATATATTTTTTGTTCTACTCAATCCATAATCTTTTGTAAACATTGAGTAAGGTTGGGGTTGGTAATGAGCAGATGTCACAGACTAGCTAAGATAATTCCAAGCTATTGATGTCCAACATGAGTTAATGCTCAAACGCACTCTAGAATTTCATCCTTTGTCTTGAGCTGATTTGGTTTCATTGAGTTTGTCTTTGTCTTTTATTTGAATTTTCAAAAATATGCTTGCTCAATTTATTCTCAGTAAAAATATAGCCACTCATTCTTTTTTCATACAAATAACCTTCAATTGAAAATATAATACATCTGTTTTATTAGGTACAACTCGCATCATTAATATCTTATATCATTTTTCACTAAGTTACTATAAATTTAATTAAATAATAAATTCTCTTTTTTCAAGGGAATAGAATTTGCACAATCGAATTAAATAATAACTTTTCTCTCTAACATAATTTGAGCAGAAGGGAATGCATATTAAATGAACAATAATTTCTCACACCAATATTATTATTTGAGGGATATGATATGAAACAGAGCAATTATTATTCTTACTCCAAAATAACATTTTCAACCGTAACATAAATCTTCCTCTAGTAAAGAAAATCTCTTTGCCTTTATCAGGACCCTTTCGTTATGCATTATTTAAACAAAGCCCAGCCAATTCCTCATGCATCCAAAGTCACACATAAATAATATAGTACAGTATCTGCAGGCATGATGGCTGCAAACAAAATCAATTCACTGTTCACCTTCATTGCAATATTAATGACTATGGCTCCAATTCCTCACCAAGCCAACGCAGGCGATGTGTCCAAAGAATGGTGTGGACGAATGACTCACAGCATAACCTGCCTGTCGATAGTTGGGGCTGATCCACGAGCCAACTTGAAAACCAGCCCAAACGGTATAGCCACGATACTCAGAGACAAAGCGTTGGCCACTGCAGCTGCTACTTCCGGCAAGATTTCGAGTCTTTTGAGGACAACCACCAACAAACATGTGATTGCGTCACTCAAGTCGTGTTCTGATGGCTATAAAAGGGCAATTTCCAACTTAAAATCTGCTAATTTTAAGGTCATCAATCGTGATACTTATGGAACATTAATCGCAGCCATCAGCGATGCCAATGATGAGCCACGTGACTGCGAGCTTTCCTTTCAAGAACCGCCAGCTGTTCCTTCTCCTGTAAGTCCAGAAAATGACAGGTTGAGGGATATTTGTGCAACTGCGTTGGAGATTATTAACCTCGTAGTATGTAAAAATCCATCCTTTTGCTAGTATGTTTTGAAGAAGAAAAAGTACGGAAGAATAAGTTAATAATGTACAATTCTTTTAAGTGCTGCATTCTGTCTTCTATTTACTTCCTGTCAGTCCTTTTTGGCACCTTTCCGTCAGTCCTTTTTGGCACCTCTCCGTCAATTTCCCCAGCTGGTTGTTGTGCGATTTTTGCTCTTTTCCCAATTAACACGGAAAAATTATCAACTCATTTAATTTGTTGTGTGAAAGTTGCGGATCTCTATTCCGTTAATTTGAAAAATGTTTCCCCTTTCTATTCCCAATTAGCACGTAATGGTGGTTGTGTGAAAGTTGCGGATCTCTTTGCGCCCTTCTTAAAAAAACATTGCTTTGCCTTTTTAGTAGCTCGCCTTGGCTCACGCACCTTTTTCTGAAGCTAGCTGTTAGGCTAACTTAACCGGCCAAGGTCTCCACTAGATTTGGTGTCCGTTGGTATCTATCCTCTTGTTCTGAGCCCTCTCGGACTGAACAGAGCCTTTCGTTTGAGGCGCGCTAGCTTCAATCTTTTCTTGCATTTCTTTTATAATAGCAATAGGATAAACATAGCAAGAATTCCCTCCCGACTCTCAATGAGAATCAGAGTTTAGGTTTCTGGAGGTTCTAAGGAAACTTTACTAAAACAATGTGGTTCGAATGTATAAGGTAGTCTTAAGGAAGGGAAAAAGAAGGCCAACATTGTCTATCCAAAGATTTGCCTACCAAATGGTGTCTTTAAGCGAATCAATTAGGTAGGAATGATCCCCTTATGTCAATTTTAGTAAGGTAACTAGAAGGGGTGAGCAATAAATAGCTACATTTCAATAGTGCCTTACCTTGCAGCTCTATCTATCGTCTATGCTTTCGATAGAGAAATTCTTTTTTAGTGCTCTCATGCTTTCTTTGTCCTTTCAAGTATTCAACTCTACTCGTTTGGGAATAGAGTCACATAGCTCGGTAAGAAGTCAAAACTCAGCTACTCCTGAACTCATTAACTCAAGAGTTAGGGAAGGGTACGAAGTGACTTTCCCTACCATCTTCGGTAAAGGCTAGCTCGTCAGTACTAGGTATTGATTTAGTCACATTTTTCAGTACTGGGATTGAAGTCAAGTACATCTATCGGTCTAAGGGCTCCGTATTTCTAGGCCCTCTCTATTCAGTTATCCAAAAATGAAGTAGGAAGATCTCTAAATGGCAGCTAGTTGAGAACCCGAATGAATCTCCTATGCCTCTATCATTTTGTCAAGAAAGGCTTGGCATAATAGGATAGAAGGGCATTTCTAGCTATGTGCCATTGTAAATATAAAAGTCTATCACCCCCTTAGGTAAATAGCAAAAAACTTAGGTATATTCTATTTACCTAACCTTAACTCGCTACTTTTATCCTGCTCCTTCCCTATGGTCGAGCACTTCATTCATGAGTTGTTATCACTTTAGCTGTGATAACTATAACTTAAACTATCTTCTCGAGTGAAAACTGCTTTCCTTTGGACAATCTTTTAAGGCAAAGTAAAAGAGCTTATTTATTCGTCAATAACAAGCCTTTGCTTTTAAACAAAAAGAAATGAATCGAAAGCTTTGATGGTAGTAAAGTTGGTCCATCTACACTATAAAGATAGATGTATTCTCTCTATTCTTTGTATCACCGCATAAACTCCAGTGAAGCAAAGCAAGACAGATGGATATAGGGAGACAACTACTATAATTAGACCTTTTCTTTTTATTCTTTTTCGATCAAGCTATGCATGCTTACCTGAAAGTCTTTCTTTAAAGGTAGAATCTCATTCCGGTATAATCTTTCCCCTACAAAGGCTAAGTGGTCGGGTCATGGATCTTGCACTTCACTTGAATAGTGCTTTTTGAAATGGCAAAGTCAAGAACCAAGCCTAACTGAATCGAATCTCCTGTGCCCTCTTTCTTCTCCTTCACGGATCTAAGATAACTCTTGCTTGAAAGGATAGTTGAATTAAGAAGGTGCTCCAACTCAAAATAGAACCTTCTTTTCACAATGCAAGGCCGATATCTATCATAACAGCCAAGGATAAGTTTGATCTATATAGAAAAAGGGGAACTTACCTAAATGAATAGCTATTAACCACATTGGAAATGACAAATCACACTATGAAAGGATCTCCAATAGATGTCAGAAGGGATCAACGCATGATTGCTCTATCATCCTTTGACCGCCCCATTTTCCACCTCTAGGTAGTAGTCATAGTGTGTCTCGTTGCAATGATTCCCTTTAATCCATTTCCATGCTCTTCTGTTGGGGTTCCAAATCTCTTTCCCATCCCTTTTCTGAACCATAGGTAAGGGATGACAAGAAACCCTATAGCAAAATACAGAAAGCAACCCCTTATTAGAGAGACTAAATAGAATAGTGTCGAGCTTACAACAAACCCATCACAATTGACTAAGAGAAAAATTACCCTTGGTTTAAATCCAAAAAGTTTGATTTTCCCAGTTGCAAGTTCACTTTCTTTCCTAAACTGGCATTCAAATTGGACAAGTTTGCCTTTTCCCGATTGAAAGCAAAGATGATTAAATAGTAGGAAAGATTTTATTGGATTTATTCTATTCCCAAGCTAGCAAGAATTACTCTAACAACAGATAATCGCTCCTAATGAAACATTTACTAAATCTCGATGCACCCATTCTTTCAACTATTTCATAGCCTAAAATGGAAAGCCTAAACCCTCGCTCCTCCAATCCTTCCTGGGCATCCACATAAATAGTGCAAGAAGAAGAGCAGTTTGGATATTGTAATAAGACCAAAAAGCTCAATTAGGAGAGCAAGGGATATTTTAACAACGGTTATTACTAAGACTGGTTATTCAATAGTGCATACTGGTCTACGAGTACTAGGCATGCCTCTACTTTCCTCCAGGAGTTCACTTTCTATTGAGTTAGATTTGGGATTAGTTTCAAAATAAATCTCATCTGGACATTCAATTGGAATCACCTATAAGCACCCTTATTGTCATTTGGTTTGAAAGCCTAAACTAGGAAAAGTCAACCTTTCCTTACTTTACTTACTAATGTGCAGTTCCGAACCTTAGTACACAGAATACAAAAAAGTCTCGATGAAAGGTAGAGTCGAAGCTACTTAATCATGAAAAAGTGATTGCTTTTTAGTTGATGCTTTTCAACTGCTTTACCTAAGTAAGTAATCCTTTTTCTTTCTTTTCTACCTGGGGAAAGGGTGCAAAAGCAGATCAACTAAAAGGCCATATTGGAAGAAGCTAGTATCGTATATAAATCTGATTAAGAATTATGATTGGATGGGCCCGCAAGACTATTCTTCAATCTCTTTCTGGGGGGTCTTCCTAGAGGTCTTTTTTTGAATGTCCTATAGTGCTTGATTTCATTCCCCAGGAAAGATAGAAATTCTATTCTTTATGTGAAGTGTCAAGCGAGGGCTTTCTTTCTCAATCTTTTGAACTCAATCTCAAGAAAGTCCCCCTATTACCAAGCAATCGCCTAAGGTCTCTCAATGGGTGCTACTCCTGAAGTCACCTGGGCTACCATCCTTGCTGCTAAAGAGACCATATCATCATGCCTAAAGGGACCAATGGAAGAAGTATAAATGTAATATATAGTAGTTGAGTAACTGTTTTCTTGATTTTCTTAATTCTAACTCCCAGCAAGGGCCCCTTCCACCATTTTTCTTTGCTAGGCAATTCGCCCTTCCCTTTATAGAATCTATCTCGATGCTATATCCCCATGAACAAAACATAAACCCAATCTCAACATTAGCAGTGTGTAGGTTAATTCATTGGATATGTCAATTTGTCTTCATGGTTGGTGGCACTATTAGTTGATGTAGAAAGACTTACAAAATCAATATTAAATAGACTCCTGTATCAATCTATGCATCTTCCCTCAGAAAAGAAGTAGTTATGGAGGGCTTTATCCCTAAAAAAAATTGGGTAGATAAGCCCACCTCACCGCTCCTCTCCTTTAAAGCTAGGGCATCCAAAAGGGTGAGCATGCCTTTCACATCTTGCTCAGTTGTTTACAAGGTCAATCAATGCTTTTCAGAATAATATATTAGAATATGAATATAATGAATTATTATATGATAAAGCATCTAATAGGTAATATACTGATATTATGTGTAATATACTAACCATCTTTGTGATATACACTTTCTTAAACTATTCTTGTCAATGCACATAAGGCTATTACATCAACTGATACGAATCCTTGTGATGGTAACAAGGCTAAAGAAAACTCCCTTAGTCGAATAAAGACAACCCATAACTACATAGCCAATCGAGAAAGATCTCTGATCAACACTTGTCGACCATCAACCATTTGCATAAGTCTTTTTTCCCTACTGTATGTAAGAGAGGAATTTAATAGCTTCAAAACCTATGTTTTAGGTCCAACGAGGGTGATTTCTCTATGGTCACCTGTAACGCAGGAAAAACATGTTTTTTCCTAGTCTTAACAGACCTGTTAGTATACCTGGAGCTAGAGTGAGTGTATTGATAGGATAAAAGAAAGATCTTCTTACCAGGAGATTGAACTCTCTCTTGGTGAGCTCTTTATTTCTTTAGAAGAAGGGAAGGAGTTGAAAGAGGAAGAAAGATGGTAGGTTTAGTGTTAGATTGACACCTAGCAACAAACTTTAAGAGAAAAAGGGGGTAATTTACTAGAAGATCTTCTGCTCGCTTTTTAAAGGTACACCCACCTTTTTGTTAGATGTGGTTCGAATTGGGAATTCTTCCCTGTCAGATGAAAGAAAATTTGAATGAGATTATAGCTATCAAACCTTCGAAAGATGTCCCAAGAAGCTAAGAACTCATTCTAATCTCACGATTCAAAGCTTTGTTGAAGGCTAAACTAAAATTTTCTAGCTTTAAGATCAATTTTCCAACAGGGCAAAGGTAAAATCATACTTCAGACATGCAATTCTACACTTAATGGATGAAAAAAGCAAGAAGCCGATGGCATTAATCCCCTTTAAGGGCTGCAGTGGGCGTGGAATTGGAGTTCTTTTGCTGTTTGCAATCCCATCATAATAGAACAGTGTTTATTAAGCCCAACACATGATTAAGTTTGAAATCTAACACCACCCCCTATACTAATTAATAGTAGATAAAGGTTTGAGTAAGGCTAAAAGCATTAGCATGCACGAAAGCAAAAGAAATCTAGACGCCAGTCGAAAAGATTAAAATGGCAGAATCCGTACGTGAGACTTATTTTTAGAGAAAAAGAAAGAGAAAGGTCGAAAGTGGATTAAAAATCCCCTGCCCACTATGCTCTTTATCAACAACGCATTCATTATATCCATTCATTGAATAATCAAGCGGAGGCCACAAGTAAAGTTTACAAAGCGGGAGTTATAGTTCCAATAGCAATGGAATTGAAACTATTGGCGACAGTGAAGGATACAAAATATTTAGGCTAATGGTACTACCAATTAACTACACTTGCAAACTATTTATATGCTGACTAAACATGCTTCATAGACAAAGTTCATTCCATAGTACGCTTCAAGTGAAACAGGGCCCCTTGACCCCATAATCTAGTTTTTATTCAAATCCTAACTCAACCCCTCATCCTGCCTACACCACAACCACTATTATCCCTTACAACCTATCTCAAATCTACAATCTTGATAAAGTCTCTAGGTACCATCGATATCTTAAAGCGAGTGAATATCCTTCAAAAGATAAGAAGGTTTAGAATCCTGTTGTTGGAATATCCATTGCTTTCATAATCGATCTTCTTCTTTGGCTAACTATTCAAGTAAGCGTTGGTTGCCTATCTACTGTGAGAGTTGCCACTATTGGCATAGAGGCTCTTATTATGATCGTAGAGGTTTCTATTGAAAAAACAGCACATTCATCTCTAAAAGAGCTTAAGGCCCCTTGAACCCATAATCTAGTTTTTATTCAAATCCTGACACAACCCCTCACCCTGCCTACACCACAACCACTATTATCCCTTACCAACTATGTCACATCTACAATCTTGATAAAGTCTTTAGGTACTATTGGTATCTTAAAGCGAGTGAGTAGCCTTCGGAAGATAAAAAGGTTTAGAATCATATTATTGGAATATCTATTGCTTTTATAACTGATCTTCTTCTTTGGCTAACTATTCAAGTGTTGGTTGCTTATCTGCTATGAGAGTTACCGTTGTTGGCATAGAGGCTCTTATTGTGATTGTAGAAGCTGCTATTGAAAAAACTACACATTTATCTCTAGAGGAGCTTATTCTCACTTTTGCTACAAGAAAAAAAGGGTTTGCTATTAATCATTTGTAAACGAATCTTAAAAGGGCTTCTTTCACCAAAGAGTTCAAATGAATTCAACTAAGAAAAACTGAACTTCTTTTTCCTTTTCTTTCATAGGAACAGCTGAATGGATTCACATTATAAAAAAGATTGAGTCCAATGTGGTCGAGCAACTACGTAAGATGCTCGCCTTTCTATGTTGTGACTCCTCTTAACTTTGATCCCAAACTTTGGGACATGATGGATGCTCTTTCTCATCCTAATTGAGATGTGCTTTTGATGATGGGATTGGAGCCTATCTACTGTCTTTTTTTCATTACCCGAGTTCTACAATTCAATTGGAGAGAAAGTTGAAAGTATTAGACAACCCGCCCTAGCTATTGCTTGCCTAAGCATTGAGTTCAAATCCTTATCTTCTTAAGATTACCCCTACATTGTAAGATCAAAGAATGATAAAGACTTAGTTGCCTTAGCAGAAGCATCAAATTTGGATGGTTCAGCAAAAGTAAGTTTCCCTAGTATCTATATCTCTCTTCTGCCTTAACCACATCAAAGAGAAATTTCAATCCAAAAAAAGGACTAACTCTAATGATGCATATCTTTGAGTAAACAAACAAAGAGGAAAAAAGATCATAGCTGGTCTAGGAGCCAAAATATCTCAACTGATTTAGTTGTAGAGAGCGACTAAAAAGGAGGCTTGACCCATAGGGAGAGTGGTAGGCAGAGAGAGATTGAATGAAAAGAACAAGGAAAAAGTCATCTCATGATTGGAACTGGCTTAAAGCAAGGGAAAATAGCTCTTACTTCCCAAAGGGAGGTTGGAAAGCTATTACAAAATAAGCTGCTT